>JAIUZE010071928.1:0-31885 GCA_022085475.1 Heliosperma pusillum | reverse complement strand
CATTTCACGAAAGAGGCGGGAAAAGAGCTCGAGCACATAAACAAGCGGTACGCTACATGCAAATAACACCACCTCGCAAGTCAAACATTTGACGGCCGGGTCGAACAACGCAAAGCGTTCAACTCCCAACAACGTCGTCGTATGCCCACTACACATGCAATTAAGCAGTAGGATACCTCTCCGTTCCGACATTCCAGCCTTACGAACGGGAAGGTAGCCAAGGGAATGAGAGAACAAAGCACAAGACAAAATAGTGCTCAAACCGTATCATTTGTAAAAACCGACTCAAAGGGGGACATACCAAAAACCGTCACAAAACATGTGATACAAGCGAAAGAAATATCATATATCCAAAAAATGAATATTATAAGTCACTACGTAAAATTATACGATAAACGAATCATGCGAACTAATATGAATTACGAGTTTTAGAGATTTTATAAGAAAAATACAGCCGTGTTCCAGGCCGGTGTGGAGGGAGGCGGCCGGTACCCTGGCTCGGAGCACAACTACACACAAAACACAAGTTTGGAAACTAACTAAAACAAGGGTCCACTTCAAACGGTCATAACTAGAGTTCTATATATGGGAATGCATAAATTCTAAGTCGAGGTGATAGCTTATCCTCTAACGGTTCCAACGAATGGTAACAAGCTCAAAACAAGCAAGTAACGAAGGAGATATGATCATTTTACGAAAAGGGGTCAATGCAGTGAAACTGCACGAGTCCACCCGAGAACAACAACACCATTTCTATCATTTCCAATTTTCATAATTCACTTCTATCAACTATCAACAATCAATATTCATCATCAAAAAATCATCAAATAACAACAATCATCATCCATAACATAATTCCTAAACTTACTAATCGTAATCTAATACGAATTCTATCATATAAAGCATGTAAAACACGTAAATGATACCGAGTAACCCTTCACCGTTACCTTTACGCGTCTTTAATCGATTACTAAGCCTTCCTAGTGGTCTCCACCTACAATTAGGTAATAAAAGATGAATATATTTCACCTTGAGAAAGACGGATAATGTAAAAAGCGAGAAAGACGGTAATTTTATTACCAAAACGGATAGAGGAAGCTAAGAGGGGAAGAATAAGACGAACTTACGTGAATTTGAGCAAGAAATGAAGACGTAGCGATCATCCTAAGATCGATCAAGGAAGGGGGTTTAGGTTTTGGTGGTTTGATAAGGAAGAAGGAGATGTTGAATTGTGTTGTGAATGAAAATAGGTTAAGTGGTAGTATGACTTATATAAGGAAAAAGTCAACAAAAGTCAAAAACGGCTCAAGAGTCAAGAAAAGTCAAAGATGACTTAAAAGTCAAGAAAAGTCAAAGACGACTTAAAAGTCAAGAAAAGTCAAAGACGACTTAAAAGTCAAGAAAAGTCAAACTCGCCTTAAGACGGGATTCTCATGGAATCTCGCAGAAATTCCAAATACGAACTCGGAAATTCTAAATTCGACTCGGAACATAAAATTCTAAATTAAAACTTAAAGTTGCTGAAACGTATCCGTAAAATATTTTCACTAGAAAAATAGGGTACATTTCCGGGTGTTACAATAATTACCCGCACTTAGGCTAACAACATAAGGAATGTAATTAGGGAGGTAGGGTGTCGATCCTCAGGGAGTACGTGTTACTTATGAATTGCTATGGATTGGTTTTCATTTAGATTCGAGTCACTTGAGATTGTTGTCTAAACTATTAGCATAAAATAAAATGACAAGTATATAAATGACGTTATGTAAATGACAAATATGTAAATTGCAAAACAAAAAACCCAAAACAGAACACTTACCCGATCGGGTTGTCACGTACCCGATCGGGGAAACCCTATGATCTGAATATCAACAACTAAATTCTATCTAAAGATGATATTTAAATGACAATATTGAAAGTCTAACTAACTAAACTAATAAACAAGACAATAACAATAAAGTAAACTATCTAAGAACGAGAATAGAAAGACGATAAAATAAACTAGCTAGATAACAATAAAATAAACTATCTAAGAATAGAAATAAAATGAGGATAAAGTAAACTAACTAAGCAACAATAAAATAAACTATCTAAAACAGTAAAGTAAACTATTTAATCAAATTGAAATAGTGAAAGAGAAATACATGTAAAACTAGTTAAAAGTCTCATAGATACCAATATTAGAATTACTATGATTGTCTAGGCCTTGTAGCGGTATATTCCTTCCGGATTCGTACCGACCTTTTAGTGGGTCCTAACGTCCTTTCAGCATGATTAAGTCACTAAACCCCTATTGGCAGTCCTAATTCCTATCCCAACTCTCGTTATAAAGATAGAAATGACTAATACAAATAATTGTTTATGGCCACTAAACATAGTTATAGAATTTGACACGACCAAAGGAAGAAACAATTTAGATGGTTCAATTGGTAACTACTCTTCTTTTAATTCATTCAACTCGTAAATCATTTCAAATATTACAACTCTATTTATTTTACTTACAGAATGATAATTTTACAATATTAGAATTAATCTAATTTATATGATTATGTGATTAAGTAGATTAATAAGAAAAAGATGTATGAAATTAAACTATGAAATGTAAATACTAAGGTGATTATGGTGATTATGTTAACAATGATTCTAATGACAATTTTTAGGATTATATGATTAGGTAAATTATAATTTGACATGGTAAATAATATCTTGGTTTTAACTAGATTAATTTTAGTTTGATTTCCTAATAACAACAATATTATGAAAATGATACTAGTGAGATTATAATTTATGATGACTAAAATTGCATAAGTAAATTAATATTAGAGAATTATCGAATTGGAATATGAGTATATAAGAACGAAAGTAAGAACAAATATCCAATAACAAAAGCTATGAAAACACTAGAGAAATACTAAGAAATAAACTATAAAAACTTGTAAGAAAGTGTGCTAAAACATATGTAAAGATGATAATAGATTATTGTAAAAGTTGATTAGATAAAGGATGATTATTGTGTGTGATGATCATTGGCTTTTATAGGGATGCATGGTTGCTGATCCCTCTCCAAATTCGTACCCTAGTCAAAGCATTAATGTACTCATTTAAGCTCGGATTGAAGAAGAGCCAAGTAACGTTCTCTTGCAGAAATACCCGATCGGGTATTAGGCAATCCGATCGGGTTTTTGTGTAAAATGGATTTTCCGTCTTTTCATCTTAGGCACGGAATCCTATGCCTTGGTCTTGGTCAATGTACTACGGAATTGGGCTTGGGCTGTTCTTCTCTTGACTTGGGTTGAGGTTTCCTTTTAAAGTTCAAAGCCAAAATCCAAATTGAGTTCATTCGAGGAAGGATGTAGCGGAATCGTAATCACATCGTGAACTGGCTATCATCAATTCCTTGAAAACTCGTATCCTAGTGTCTTTGCTCCATAAAGTAGGAAAATATAGCAAAACCGCTTCATTTCCTATAAAACGAGTCAAAACACGCAAAACAACTAGAATAGCAATATTAGCTCGTTAATCACTTAACAAAGTGCATAAATCGTATAGAAATCGAGCTAAAACGGGGGATAAATCAGTACAAAATATCACTTATCAAACTCCCCCAAGCTAAACCCTTGCTTGTCCTCAAGCAAATATAACAATCATAACTAGGACAAGGGTAGCTAACAATGATCAATCTATCATACAAATCTCAAAAAGTAAGCTCTTAATAAGTAGATGAATCATAAGCCCGCAGCAACAAGGGCGAAGGAAAATGCGAATCATGGTTGAGATTTACATAACGGCGCAGCGTAGAAAATATTCTTTGGACCATTTCAGCTCTTGCATGATCTTTTTGACAATGGACTCTCACGGTACACTCATCACTCAAATTTTTGTAAAATAGGAAATATTGGTTTAAATTTGAAGTGACACTCACCTATCTACAACTTATAAGAATGTGCCCGCAGTCTAGTATGGTAGACAATCCAAAATCATTAAGTAAAACTAATCATGATCAAATTATAATGTAAGAAGCACTAGTAAAGTAAAGAAGAGGCTTGGGAAATTTGGGTAAGAAAGTGGACAAACGATTTTGGTCATGTGGAGCTTAAAGTCAAGCTAGTAATAACCAAATGTGTAGTGGATACTCAATCCAAATCATACCAATTCCCATCAACAAAAGTCAAAGCCAAAAGCAGCATATTGACTTATTAAACATGACAAACCAAATTACGACTTCCCATAATTTTCTTTCTTTTCTTTTCATGGAAGCGTTTTTCCTCTTTTCTTTCCTTTTTTTTTCTTTTTTCTTTTGAGCTTTCAATTTCATTTTTCATTTTTTCATAATTTTTCAAAGCTCTTTTTTCCTTTTTCTCTTTCACATCAAAACCCGGGAATCAGTAATCCCGAGACAATTTCACACCAAATGGTGGCATTATCAGAACATCGCAAAAGCATAGAACACCCCTACACATATAGTTGGTTACTAGCTCAACAAGGGTAGGCAATATTATAATGTAGCTAGAAAGAAGGGTGTTTTTGCGAAAGGTGAACAAGAGATTGAATGGCTTCAAAATGTAGATCATGACAGTAATACTTATATAAAATGGAATAAAAACCATACTTATGCGTTTTGATGTAACACAGACTATAAGGAGAAACTGCTCACTCCTAAACTGGGATCGGGTTCAGATGTACCGACCACTGGAGGCTCTACCTTAAAATATGAGTAGCTTGCCAAAGTCAAGATCATGCTTAATTAAGTCCAAATGCAATTTCCTACCTGCTTTGTACAAGACATCCCCATGAATGCATAATTCCTCATAATATAACGAAACATCAACTTATAAAAACTATAAAATGATAAATGTAAGATGGAAATGATCTTTTCTTTTTTTCTGTTTTTCGATTTTTTCCTATAAAAACTAAAAAGAAATTAAGAAAATAAACTAAAAAGAAAACTAAAAATCTAAATGCAATCCTAAATGCATTTCCTAAATGCAAATTCTCCCCCAAGCTAAAACTTCACATTGTCCTTAATGTGCATGCAATTATAACAGAGACAAACCGAAAAACGGTTGGTAGCACATGAAACAGAAAAACGATATGAAATTCTAATGGGAAAAGGGGCTTAAAAAGAAAACTAAAAATGTAAAAGAAAGAACGGAAAGAAAGAAAATTCTTACAAAATGTCTAGGCTCCCCCAAGCTAGTTATGAACAAGGGGAGCTCTTCATTAAATCACAAAGGCCACCAGCTACGACCTCTCCTCTCAGAAGGAGGTTGCTCGGGTGCGGATCCATAAGCATCTGCATAGTGGGTATCATCTGCAGAATGATAACTACCACGAGAAGGAAAGATCCCGGTTGGGTTGCTGGCTCCAAAGGTCTGATACTCCTCCACTTGGTGATCAGGAAAATCACCTCCATACCCTCGAAACCTCTCGACGCCATAATCGGTTCCACAATAATCAGGTCCGGTTCGCGGCACACCTGCAACATAAGCAGTACCATACCTCCCCTTGGGCCAAGTATAAAAAGACGGGTGAGGGCCCTCAGGTCTAATCACACCTTGCCTAGCAAAGTGGTCATATATGGGGTGCAAAGCAAGCTGCTGGTCGGACTGAATTTTATTGATTGACAAGGTTAAAGCTTCAAACATGGCGGTCACATCGCCCTCAGCATGGGTCGAGTGAGAGGATGATCCAACCTCAGGGCGGCTGGATCTAAGCTGAACAGGGGGGTCAATGGGAGTAATATCCTCAACAGGAAGGTAGTAAGTGGGTCAAGGTAAGATAGCCTCACCCTCTTGAAGTGGAGCTCGCTGCCGAAGAAATGGAATTTGCTCTACCTCGGCGGTCAACTTGACCGAATCACGGCCAGCAATCCTCCAAATCATATTGGGGTGAGAAGCACGAAACCAGTTGAGCTAACAAAGTATTCATAATCTAACCCATTTCCCATCTCGGTGGGAGGTGTAGTCACTGCCTGAAGGTCGGTGGTGGCTTGGTTTAAGCCACAAACTCGCATAGCTAGGTGAGTGATAAGACCTCTGATGCGCAGTTTGTCGTCGGGACTGCTATCAAACAATATTTATAAGCCAACAATACTAGCTAATGAAGCTAGTGGTAAGTCGGGTGTCGAATTCACAGGGAGGACTATTGTTTAAACGGATGTAGGGTGTCTAGTGTTCAATTCTATGGTGTTTACAGTTTTGAGGGGTTGAGTTTAGAGAGAAACAAAATCTAAATGATAAACAAAAGGTCAAGCTTAATAACTAACAAATACTAAATGAAAGGAAATGTAAGTTCAATAGAGAATGAAACTAGGGTATGACGGGACTATCAATGTTGACTCGGGAAATGGGTGTCAAAGTAATGTATAAGTCTCGGGTGGTAAACTATGTTACTTTGTAGGTCTCGACAGCCACCACCTATTTGAGTTTGGTCGTCTATGCCTATATTACTTGGTCGGTCTCAATAGGCTTATACTACGGCGTGAGTCAAGAGTCGTCACTATCAACTAACGCGATGAAACAAACAAAGAGGCTATGCAAAACAGTTTAATCAACAAGTCATTCCCCTAATCAATATCGATTCGCCCCTAACCCTAGTGTGGAATTTAGCTACTCATTACGTATCTAAATCTAGGCATGTAAACTACTGTAATGGCGGTAAACATGATAGCAAGGCGATATGAAAACAATAAATTAACGAAATGACTAAATAAGAAACGAAATAAAACTGAATCAGAACCTGAATTAGGGCAAAAACAAGGAGGATGCCGATCGGTATAAGGTTATGCCGATCGGTACAGTGTTGTAAACGAACGAAAACTTAAAACTAATCGACTAAAATGTAAAACAATAATCTAAAATGGTGTTTTAGAGCGGAAACGCGATCCGTGACAAGGGATCTTGCGTCTAGGGAGAGATACCCCCTCACTCTCTTCACTTCTCCTTCATATAGGGTTAGGTTTTCTCTGATTTGGGCTCGATCTCGCGTCCTAGTGGCTTGGGCTTCGATAAGCTCGATTCCCTTCCCCAACAAAGCGTGCCCCGTTGATTAGAGAGGTAGTTGGACCAAAGTGGGCTTGTCCTGGCCGATCGGTGGATTGGTCTTGACAATAGGTGTGGGCTTGAATTGTCCTCTATAGGTCTTCATTTGATAGTTCAAGGTAGATGTGGGCTCCCACCGATAGGTGGGCTTGTATGAAGTGTCCACAAGGCTAAGGAAGAAGTGGAAAGGTCCCCCAGGATGTCTCTGCCGATCGGTGGTAGGCCAATTGGCCCTTGGTCGATCGGTGGGAGGCATTACCGATCGGTGGCTTTGTTAAATTCCTGCACCGCGCACTGAACTTAAAACGTCCGCCATTTCTTCGTTACTTGGCGGATTTTGGCGTTATTGGTCTCATTCCGAAGCTAAGAAAGAGATCTATCTTAACAAACTTGAATCGCCTCAATCACATATCTAGAACTCAATCTATTTCCCTTCAAACTATCCCAAATGCATCCAAAAGCACCCCGAGAAGTCCTAAACCTGCAATTGAGGAACAAAACATACCAAAGTAGCATAGGCGAGGGATATGACATGAAATCGGCTCAAATGAGCGATAAGTAAGACTGAAATGGGGGCGAATAAGTGTGTAAATGTGCATATAAAATATGCACATCAAACTCCCCCAAACCAAACCTTTACTTGTCCTCAAGTAAACATAAACCAAAGCACACTTAATGACCACGGTAAGAGATAATGACTCTGGACACTCCTGCTTTCTATTCATCCAAACTATGGCTTTCACAAATAGATAAGAACAAGTGCACAAGAGTCGACCTTCAAAACAGGTCTTATACATGCCTAAATTTCAATGTTCTTCATGAATAACGCAAGACCTTGCAAACGAGCTCAAAAGTAGAGACTCAACAAGCACACTCTATAACATGATCCAAGTTCGTAAATAATACTCGTAGTACTAAAAGTTCTCAAGGTATGCTGGGCACAAGGTTGTAATGGGGCTATGTTCAATAGGTGAAAGATGGGTGCGTGCTAACGCGTATGGGAGTGTGGGGCTCAAAAAAAACTGGTGGTTGCGCTACCAATAATGAAAAGACCCACACGACCATAACATTAACCAATACCGCTCATAGGCAAAAATTCGAATCTCTTGACATTATCATAACTTCGGTAATTGCACTTCACACAATAGGAATTCACATTCATGTATTGATAGCACCATTTTGGAACTGCTACCTTCACAATAGATCTCAGTACTTCACTTTATTGTTTGGAAACTCAACTTTCGATCACTATTCTTGCTGTATAACTTGCTATGAAGCTGAATTATTCTCCAGACATTCATATAACACTGAAACAGGCCAAAAACAGGGGCCCACCGATCGTCATCCACCTACATCGATCGGTGTAGTAGGCCACACCTATCGTCATAGGCTCACAAACTTCAAAAATCAGGCCCTTTTCTTCATTTGACACGTTTTCGTGACATAACTCTCCTATACGCAACCATTACAGTCTGGGTAGGATGTTTTTACGATGTAGTTCATAATTTGTAAGGTTGTAACCAAGGTAGTCAATATAGTCTTGTGAAACGTGGTCAATAAAGAGTGGATCCTACATCTAAAGGGACGAATCAAGGCAATTTGGCTTAGTGGAGTTCAAATTTAAGTGAATGCCCGGTCCGCGGACCTAGGGTGCATACCTTCGGAAACTACAACGAGTCAATATTCACACTTATGAATCAAGCACGAGCATACAGGTTAAGAATTACAGTACGTCATTGAGAAGCATTTCGATACAAAGTAGATTCACATCAAACAAGTCAATTTAGACATGTTAGACTCGTTAATCCAATCTAATCTCAATATGTCGTATCATATAGGTTAGGCCACAGTTGAGATGACTTAAGCTAAGTGTATATATCTTCATCGTCGTTTTGCACATCTCAAACCAATACACACACATAAACAGTTCTAAAAATTTTTTTTTTTCACGTATGAACATGCAACTGCTTATAGTACATATGAATGAAGCACATATGAAGCACACAACCAAAACCCTCCCCCAAACCAAACTCGTCATTGTCCTCAATTGACGAAAATCGGTGCAAAGGTGGTTAAAGGAGAATGGGGAATGCAGGTGAGAGTGAAAGTGGAGAGGGTAGACTTACAGAATGAGTGAGAGTTCCCCCAAACCGGTTCAAAGCAAGGCGGTGAATGGTGAACAGGTCCTCACCATCCCGAGCTATCATCAGCTAGACGGCTCCGTCATTACCTGTAGCATTACAAAACAGAGGAAAAATGTCTCTCTCGCTCTCATCTCACACAATGTTCAAAGTTACAAATTGCAAATTGTCCAAAACTAAAACAAACCAAAAAAAAACAAAATTGTTCAAAACGAAGAATAGTCCAACTAAAAACAAAAAAATGTCTCAAAGTCTAAGTATATGTCAAATAATCGGGTCGCTGTATGACCCTCCATCAGAAGTGTCTCCAAAATCATCTTGGAGGACTGCGAGTTGCCATGGTGTACTATAAGAAGGGCGATGACTCCAGAAATTTCGCGGCATCCCATACATCGGCTCTCCGCTCAAACTCTTGCCCTCGAATCCTTTCGAATAGCTACTCAAATTGCGACCTGCGAAAGATGGGACAGAGCAAACAGACTCCACAGGGTCTCCAGAATAGTGAGACGGAGCCATAAAATCAGTAATAACACAGCTAGACTCCACAACACAGCTCACAGGGGTTTTCAGGCCTACCACCGATCGGTGGGACCCTTGATGACGATCGGAGGGGGGTACCTCACCGATCGGTGTGAGTGTGCTCTGGCCATTTTGGCCCTTGTTCTGGCCTGTGGTGGTCTGTGTCAGGTCTGTGGGGGTCTGAACTGGCTGGTACTGTTCCTTAATCAACGAATCAGACTGAACAACCAAGGGGGAACGGGGTGTAGCTGAAGGTTTAAACACAAGGAGTTCACCCCCCACCTTAAAGGTTAAAGTTCGTTTACCAACATCGATTATTGCGCCAGTCGTATGTAAGAAGGGTCTCCCTAAAATGATGGGGATGTTAGCATCCTCGGGAATGTCTAACACCACAAAGTCTACTGGTATAAAGAACCCTCCAATCTGTACTGGGACGTCCTCTAGCACCCCTAATGGTCGTGAAATGGTCCTATCCGCCATTTGAATGGTCATATTCGAGCTTTTAAACTGAGTCAATCCGACTTTCTTAGCTAGAGATAGGGGTAGGACACTCACACTAGCGCCGAGGTCACATAAAGCATTATCTATATTAAGGGCGCCTATGGTACATGGGATGCTGAAACTACCGGGGTCACCTAGTTTAGGTGGAGAATTGCTCAATTGAGGTGCACTACACCTTTCTGTGAGAGCAATTGTCTCTACCTGGGGCAATGCTTTCTTCCGGTTCAAGAGATCTTTGAGGAACTTGGTGTAAGAAGGTACTTGTAAAACTAGATCAAGAAATGGAATAGTAATATTAAGTTTAGCAAGTACCTCTTTAAATTTTCCAAATTGTTCCTCGAAAGGGGACTTCTGCTTGAGACGCCTCGGGAATGGCAGCTTAACTTCAATTCCAGCATTTCCAGCTATCAAGTCCTTCTCCAGACCTTCCCCAGAGCTCTCTCCAGCACCTGTTAGACCCCCATGCCGATCGGTGGTGGGGTCCACCGATCGGTGTAATGCTCCACTTTTGCCCCTGCTTGTTTCTGTTTCATATTCTGGTTCACCCTTGTCTCTGACTTTCTTCTTTTCAACCCTTGGCATGGAAAGACTGTCATAGCTAACTCCACTCCGAAGATGAATAGCATTAAGAGTGTGAGTTGGGTGGTTGGGTTGTGGAGGCAATTGGCCTTGTTGCCTTTGAGCTTGCGAGGCGGCCAGCTGGGCTATTTGAATCTCCAAATTCTTGATGGCGCTAGACTTTTCTTGGTCACTTTTAGCCACTTGAGCCACTTGAGCAATAAGGTGCTCTTGGCTTTTCAGAACCCCTTGCAACATGCTTCGTAGATCATTCATGTCGGTAACAGTGGGTGACTTGTAAGGTTGTGGTGACGATGTGGATGCAGCCTTGTTTGGATGTTGATAAGCTGAACTAGAGGTGCTTGTATTGCCAGGTAGAGGGCCTTGATGAAACTGAGCTTGATATGGTTGCTTGTAGGGTTGTTGAAAGCTCGGACCATAAGGAGAGCTTTGCTGATAGTTATGGAATGCAGCAACTTGCTCTTGAGTGCCCTGACATGTGTAGATCGTATGCCCATATAACCCACATGCATTACAGATCATAGGCAATGGCGAGGACTGCACTCCACCGATCGGTGGGAGAGGTGTGCCGATCGGCGGAGTGTTGTCCATCTTCAGACTTGCTAGCTGTGCTGTCAAATCTGCAATTTGTGATGTCACGCTATCCTGGAAAAATGTCTCACCACTCACTGCTGCAACACTAGTGTAGGATGATTGTACATACGATATGCTATGATTAGCCATTTGCTCAATCACATTCCTAGCTTCATCAACCTCCACCGAGTCAAACCTCCCATTTGCTGCGGAGTCTAATATCCTCCTTGAGTCTGTATTGAGGGAGTTGTAGAAAGTCATGGCGATGTACCCCTTAGTAAACCCATGATGAGGGCATTGCCTTTCTAGGCCCTTGAATCTTTCCCATGCGTCATATAGAGACTCATTCACCTTTTGTCTGAACCCAGTGATTTGCATCCTAAGGTTAGCGGTACGCTCCGGAGGGAAGAATTTTCTGTAGAAAGCTAGCACAAGTGTATCCCACGCGTTGCTCTCTGTCACACTAAGAGTTTGCAGCCAAGATGAAGCCTTGTCCTTCAAAGAATGCGGGAACATCATTCGTTTTATTTGGTCTTGGGTCACACCCTCATCGACAATCATTGCGCACAAGTCGCAAAATTTGTTGATGTGACTAGCCGGGTCTTCATTCATCCCTCCTCCGAATTGCTCTTTTCGAACCAAGTTGTAAAATGATGGATCTATTTTGAACTTGGTAGCTGTGAGGTTCGGCTTGAGAGTCCCAGTTGGAACTTGAGCAGCCGTAGGCAGCCCTTCATCCGAAAGCTTAGGCATGGTCCTTCTTGGTGGTGATGTAGGTGGTGTGGATGCGGGTGATGATGAAGATGATGACAATTGCTCACTAATAGTCTCTGCAAGTCTTTGATTCTTGCGCAGGGTCCTTTCTGGTTCAGGATCGAATGTAAGCAGGATCCCAGAACGTCTCCTGTGCATAAAAACTTAGAGAAAACAGTCAGAAAGCAAGGGCACCGATCGGTGGAGTGGGTCTGACCGATCGGTGTAGAGGTAAAACTGAACCTAAAGACCCTAAAAATCAATTTGAAACTATTGCCTCCCCGGCAACGGCGCCATTTTGATGTGCAGTTTGTCGTCGGGACTGCTATCAAACAATATTTATAAGCCAACAATACTAGCTAATGAAGCTAGTGGTAAGTCGGGTGTCGAATTCACAGGGAGGACTATTGTTTAAACGGATGTAGGGTGTCTAGTGTTCAATTCTATGGTGTTTACAGTTTTGAGGGGTTGAGTTTAGAGAGAAAACAAAATCTAAATGATAAACAAAAGGTCAAGCTTAATAACTAACAAATACTAAATGAAAGGAAATGTAAGTTCAATAGAGAATGAAACTAGGGTATGACGGGACTATCAATGTTGACTCGGGAAATGGGTGTCAAGGTAATGTATAAGTCTCGGGTGGTAAACTATGTTACTTTGTAGGTCTCGACAGCCACCACCTATTTGAGTTTGGTCGTCTATGCCTATATTACTTGGTCGGTCTCAATAGGCTTATACTACGGCGTGAGTCAAGAGTCGTCACTATCAACTAACGCGATGAAACAAACAAAGAGGCTATGCAAAACAGTTTAATCAACAAGTCATTCCCCTAATCAATATCGATTCGCCCCTAACCCTAGTGTGGAATTTAGCTACTCATTACGTATCTAAATCTAGGCATGTAAACTACTGTAATGGCGGTAAACATGATAGCAAGGCGATATGAAAACAATAAATTAACGAAATGACTAAATAAGAAACGAAATAAAACTGAATCAGAACCTGAATTAGGGCAAAAACAAGGAGGATGCCGATCGGTATAAGGTTATGCCGATCGGTATAGTGTTGTAAACGAACGAAAACTTAAAACTAATCGACTAAAATGTAAAACAATAATCTAAAATGGTGTTTTAGAGCGGAAACTCGATCCGTGACAAGGGATCTTGCGTCTAGGGAGAGATACCCCCTCACTCTCTTCACTTCTCCTTCATATAGGGTTAGGTTTTCTCTGATTTGGGCCCGATCTCGCGTCCTAGTGGCTTGGGCTTCGATAAGCTCGAGTCCCTTCCCCAACAAAGCGTGCCCCGTTGATTAGAGAGGTAGTTGGAACAAAGTGGGCTTGTCCTGGCCGATCGGTGGATTGGTCTTGACAATAGGTGTGGGCTTGAATTGTCCTCTATAGGTCTTCATTTGATAGTTCAAGGTAGATGTGGGCTCCCACCGATAGGTGGGCTTGTATGAAGTGTCCACAAGGCTAAGGAAGAAGTGGAAAGGTCCCCCAGGATGTCTCTGCCGATCGGTGGTAGGCCAATTGGCCCTTGGTCGATCGGTGGGAGGCATTACCGATCGGTGGCTTTGTTAAATTCCTGCACCGCGCACTGAACTTAAAACGTCCGCCATTTCTTCGTTACTTGGCGGATTTTGGCGTTATTGGTCTCATTCCGAAGCTAAGAAAGAGATCTATCTTAACAAACTTGAATCGCCTCAATCACATATCTAGAACTCAATCTATTTCCCTTCAAACTATCCAAAATGCATCCAAAAGCACCCCGAGAAGTCCTAAACCTGCAATTGATAAACAAAACATACCAAAGTAGCATAGGCAAGGGATATGACATGAAATCGGCTCAAATGAGCTATAAGTAAAACTGAAATGGGGGCGAATAAGTGTGTAAATGTGCATATAAAATATGCACATCAACCTCCATAGACAATGGCTGTGTTCTTGGGATTAATAGCTTTGGTCAACTGAACAGCAAAATGATACGGTATACTAACAGACCATGGTTCATCACCGTTTACATTCAAAAATCCTCCTAACATTTCTAACTCTACTCGTCTCACCAAATGAGGTTCAGCACGACCCAAAAAGGTCCATCCCATGAATCTTTGCCAGATTTTAATAGCGGGATGATGGATATGTTGGTGTGGGACATGGTCCCAACGAGAGACAAGGTAAGTCGAAATAGCACTCCAAAGCAGGCTTACATCAAAGCCTTCCGGAGGTGAGGTAACAGTGTTTTTGGTGGTGAGACCAAAATATCTAGCAAAAGTCTCCAAGTTCATGCTATAATCATCATTAAACAAGCGAAACCGAACTTGAGGCATAGTGTTTCTATTTCTAGACCGATGCAACTCGAATGAGCTCAAAAATTCAAGGGTTAATCGAGGGTAGGTCTCATAGCTAAAGTTCATGCTAGCACTCATACCTAGACCTCTAAATAACACTTTAACATGCTCAAGAAATTTCATATGCCTTAAAGAAGAAACATTGAGGAACTTGGTAGCCCTCATACCTTTGCTTTTAAGAACGCACCATTTTTGCCATTGCTCATGTGAGCTATATTCTACATCCGGGAAGCTAGGATCATGCATAGCATTCCCTTGATTTTTGGGTTGTTCATTAGCTTCAAGCATTTCAATATCTTCTTCTTGCGCTCTACTACTCTCTCCTTGAGTGGAGTTTCTTGCCCTCTTTGATTTCCTTAGTTTAGGTGCCATTTTCTACAAATAACTAGTATTAAAACACTTCATTTATAAACACAATTGGATAGCATAAGTGTTTAGAATACTAAGCCTTAAAGCACAAATTCAAGCATAGTGACCTTAGTAAAACATTGTCATGCTATCTTTTAAGGACAAATGGATGACATTAAGCATAGCAATATGTCAATTAGGTGAGCAACATATACTTGAATCATGAATTTGGCTACTACCTAAAGGTACCAATGCTAACTTAACATGACAAGATCATAAGCTCATAGTATAAAGCATGAATTCAAGCATCATACTACCACTTAAGCAAAAGTTGTTAACATAAAGCAAAGATGAGCATCCTAATTAGCAAATGGGCACCCAAATCAAAGTAATCATCTTAATTAATCACTAGAATTCACTCTATAGCATGTAAGAATCATTAGAAATCCAATTTAAACAAGTTTTGCAATCAAAATCAAGAACCCCCAAATTTGAGTTAGGGTTTGTTCATGTTGGATTTCTGAAAAATATAGAGAGATTGAAGTAACTAAAGTAGAAATAACTTACTTGATGATGCTTGGAAATTGCTCTTGATGAACTATAGGAACAAATTTGCAAGAATAGACTAAGAATTGAAGGTTTTGAGAGAACTTTGAGCTTTGAAATTGAAGAACACGGGTATAAGGCAGCAAGCAAAGGGGTAGCAAATGGGTTTTATAGAAGAAAATAGAGTAAAACACGAAACAGACAATATACCCGATCGGGTGTGCATGGATCCGATCGGGTAAGTTCGCTGATCCGGTTTTTGCTTCTTTTTTCTTTGCCACTTGCTCTTACCTTTGGGCTATGTCCTTGCACATACTTAGTAACCTTAGTGATCTTGACAACTTGGGCCAAGGATAGCTCCTTCTTGTCTCAATAGGTCCTCCGATTCTAAGTACGAAAAACTATATACGAAACATGCATAATAACAAGTAAAACGAAGAAAATGTTCTTAACTATTACAACATAAAATCCAAAAATAGAGTCCAAATAAAATAGTCCGAACAAAAATCATTGTCTAATAAGTAAAAGAAAGAAATGCATAAAGAAAAAAAAAGAAAAGAAAAAGACGGGTTGCCTCCCGACAAGCGCCTTTTTGAGTCATGCTAGACTTTGTTTTATTATCCCTCCTTAAGCCTTATGAAGGGATTTTAAGCTCCTTGCGAATTAATTGATAGGCTTTACATATTGGTTTCAAAACCTCCGGTGAAAAGCGTTGACAATCTCTTCCCACTGCATAGGCCTTGTGGCTTCCTTTACATGACGGGTGAACCACCACTTAGCTTCCCCCTTTAGTGATAAAGGAAAAAGGGTTTCTCTAATTTTGTTTTGGGTGATTCCCTCCCTCATAAAGGTTCGACATAACTCTTAAAAGGTTTGAAGATGGTGTGACGGGTTTTCGTTTGGTTTTCCATTGAATTGGTTACCCTCGATGAGAGCAATCAATGTCAAATGGATCCTTAGGATCCCACTGGCGAGCTCAAAAACCCGGAACCTTGGATCTTCCCTTGTTAGTACCATTTTTGTCTACCTACAAGAAAAACACAAAAGAGAAAGTTAGAAATGAATTAGGTACGGTTGCACCTAAAAATGGTAGAAATAAAAACCAACAATTCATAAATAAACAAAACCGTGCTCCCCCGCAGCGGCGCCAAAATTTGATCGGTTCTGTCGCGGTCCCAATACAAAAATAATTACCCGCACTTAGGCTAACAACATAAGGAATGTAATTAGGGAAGTAGGGTGTCGATCCTCAGGGAGTACGTGTTACTTATGAATTGCTATGGATTGGTTTTCATTTAGATTCGAGTCACTTGAGATGGTTGTCTAAACTATTAGCATAAAATAAAATGACAAGTATATAAATGACGTTATGTAAATGACAAATATGTAAATTGCAAAACAAAAAACCCAAAACAGAACACTTACCCGATCGGGTTGTCACGTACCCGATCGGGGAAACCCTCTGATCTGAATATCAACAACTAAATTCTATCTAAAGATGATATTTAAATGACAATATTGAAAGTCTAACTAACTAAACTAATAAACAAGACAATAACAATAAAGTAAACTATCTAAGAACGAGAATAGAAAGACGATAAAATAAACTAGCTAGATAACAATAAAATAAACTATCTAAGAATAGAAATAAAATGAGGATAAAGTAAACTAACTAAGCAACAATAAAATAAACTATCTAAACCAGTAAAGTAAACTATTTAATCAAATTGAAATAGTGAAAGAGAAATACATGTAAAACTAGTTAAAAGTCTCATAGATACCAATATTAGAATTACTATGATTGTCTAGGCCTTGTAGCGGTATATTCCTTCCGGATTCGTACCGACCTTTTAGTGGGTCCTAACGTCCTTTCAGCATGCTTAAGTCACTAAACCCCTATTGGCAGTCCTAATTCCTATCCCAACTCTCGTTATAAAGATAGAAATGACTAATACAAACAATTGTTTATGGCCACTAAACATAGTTATAGAATTTGACACGACCAAAGGAAGAAACAATTTAGATGGTTCAATTGATAACTACTCTTCTTTTAATTCCTTCAACTCGTAAATCATTTCAAATATTACAACTCTATTTATTTTATTTACACAATGATAATTTTACAATATTAGAATTAATCTAATTTATATGATTATGTGATTAAATAGATTAATAAGAAAAAGATGTATGAAATTAAACTATGAAATGTAAATACTAAGGTGATTATGGTGATTATGTTAACAATGATTCTAATGACAATTTTTAGGATTATATGATTAGGTAAATTATAATGTGACATGCTAAATAATATCTTGGTTTTAACTAGATTAATTTTAGTTTGATTTCCTAATAACAACAATATTATGAAAATGATACTAGTGAGATTATAATTCATGATGACTAAAATTGCATAAGTAAATTAAGATTAGAGAATTACCGAATTGGAATATGAGTATATAAGAACGGAAGTACGAACAAATATCCAATAACAAAAGCTATGAAAACACTAAAGAAATACTAAGAAATAAACTATAAAAACTTGTAAGAAAGTGTGCTAAAAGATATGTAAAGATGATAATAGATTATTGTAAAAGTTGATTAGATAAAGGATGATTATTGTGTGTGATGATCATTGGCTTTTATAGGGATGCATGGCTGCTGATCCCTCGTCCAAATTCGTACCCTAGTCAAAGCATTAATGTACTCATTTAAGCTCGGATTGAAGAAGAGCCAAGTAACGTTCTCTTGCAGAAATACCCGATCGGGTATTGGGCAATCCGATCGGGTTTTTGTGTAATATGGATTTTCCGTCTTTTCATCTTAGGCACGGAATCCTATGCCTTGGTCTTTGGTCAATGCACTACGGAATTGGGCTTGGGCTGATCTTCTCTTGACTTGGGTTGAGGTTTCCTTCTTAAAGTTCAAAGCCAAAATCCAAATTGAGTCCATTCGAGGAAAGATGTAGCGGAATCGTAATCAAATCGTGAACTGGCTATCATCAATTCCTTGAAAACTCGTATCCTAGTGTCTTTGCTCCATAAAGTAGGAAAATATAGCAAAACCGCTTCATTTCCTATAAAACGAGTCAAAACACGCAAAACAACTAGAATAGCAATATTAGCTCGTTAATCACTTAACAAAGTGCATAAATCGTATAGAAATCGAGCTAAAACGGGGGATAAATCAGTACAAAATATCACTTATCAGCTACGATTAGGAGATATCATCGTTTTGATATTGTTCTTAGGCCTTTATAGCAAGGACTAAAGGTTATTTCTAATCTCTTGTTTTTATGCATTTTCATTATAATCCTGTATGATTTAAAGGGAAGTATACGGATATTTTCCCACAAGTGGTATCAGAGCCATAGGGCTATGAAACTGTTTATATCATTTTCGTAAATTTTTAATTTGTATAATATTTAAAAAAAAAAAAAATTCATTTCGGCAAAAACAAATTTTTATGCCGTGTGTTTTATTTTTTTTTGGTGTTCCATTTTGATTCAAAAATTGTTATTTTAAAAGGTTGAGATAATAATATATGAATTTGTAGATGTTTTGATTGAATAATGATTGAATTAAAACGTAAATGGAATTTGATATGAATGTTAATGAACATCCTTTTGCTTTATATTTTTGGTATAAAATGATCTAGATATTCATGTTAAAAGGTTAATTTGAATCATCTAGTTTGTATCAATGTTTAATATCGATTAGATATTGTTTGTTTGTACCGATCTAGTTAATATAAGCATGATCGAATTAAAACCGTTTAATTTGATTGATTTTTTTTGCTGCCTGTGTACTGTTCAGTGTTTAAAAAAAAAAAGTTTTTTTTTTTTTACAGCAGCAGCGTTTTTTTATTGTAAAGTTTTTTTTTTGGTTTTTGTATAAACCGAAAAAAAGAAAGAGAAAAAAAAAAAAAATTGGTACCTGCTACTGTTCATGTATGAACAGTAATTTAAAAAAAAAATTGTTTTTTTTTTTGATTAAACCAATTTTTGTTTTGTACATTATAAAGATAATGTATGATTGTTTTTGTGAAAAAATTTCACAAAAATTTTTTGATGCCATGTTATTTTAAAAAGGTTTAAAATAATGTTGTTGTAATTCATATTGATTATGAATTTCAATGGATTTTGATTGAAATCTCGTGATGCATTACGGAATCGTCACATGATTTAATGGTGGTTTGGATAATTAATCAACATAATTTATGCATTATGTTTTGTATGATTAATTTTTAGTTGATGCTTTTATTATGTTGAATGTTGTTTGAATGGTTTAATTTTACGCATTTTTGTACAATCAGTTGTAATTTACTAGTGTGGCCTTAGTAGATTATGTTTTCGTAATGATGGAAACATAGTCTTGGTTGTATTTTGAGATCTCGTATCTCCCCTTTGTAATTTTAATTTTTGGAATCATTTTGAATTAGAATGTAAATAGGTTTACATTTGTAATTTTAAAATGTATTTTGAGAAGATTCAAGATGGAGATCGGATGGCTCACTCCCGCTATATGGACCAAGATGGAACATCAAGTCAAGCTTCTCGGGTCCATAAGGATGGATTCCAAACTTGTATTTTGTTCATTTTGGTAGTTAGGCCACACTAGGTGTTTTATTTTGCGTTTTATTTTTCCATTCTCGTTGCTTTATTCACATGATAGATAATTGCATCATATTCCGCCTAAACCAAACCACCTAAAAATGCATCAAAAATGATTCATACAGTTTGAATATTTTAATCTTGGACATACAGATGTCACTCGCTTTTAGGGCCATCACCTTAGGTTAAATCATTCTCGAGTTGCTAGACATTCGTTCACTTAAAATGAATTAAAGTTAGATGATGGGACCTTCCCCTATAAATAAAATTGAGACTAGTCTTTATAGGGAAAAACTACTATGAACCCCTTCTTCGTCGGAAGTCATAATATGACCCCTTCTACGTTGGGTAAGTAGTGAGTGTTGACCTATTTTTATCTCAACATTATAGTACGAGTAATATCTCATGATTATGATGGACTAAAGATAGAATTTACAGAAATTTATCGACCAGGAACTCTAAAAGTAGAATTAGCCAAGAGGTTGGCTTATCAATTTACAGAAATTGAGTCTTGGGATCATTTATATAATTCTTGAGGGAGGTCAATTGTATAAATGCACGAGTCATCGCATTAAACAGTTTTTCATTAGACTCAAATTTAAAACGATGAATACTTATCATATTTATTTTCTTTTTCACAGTTTTTGAACTCGTTATATACAGATATAACTGCTAATAACAAATGGCTGGCCATACTGATGACCCAATGCCAAGTGCCACGCTCGGACGTGAGTCCTAGCTTAAGATTTTCATGGACACTATGAATCAGTCAACGCGACTGAAGAATAACGGGGACTAGGAGGCGGCATTACGGAATGCTGCCATTGCTGACGGTAAGCTCAAGTACTTGACTGAGCCATTACCGCCCAACCCAGGCCCCAATGCAGGAGTAAATGAATCACTTGCTTATAGTGATTTCATGATGGAGGCGGGTGCGATAAAGAACGTACTCATCTTTTCAATGGAATCCAATTTGCAAAGACGATTCATTGCCCACGGTGCAAACAAGATTTTCACCACGCTCTCTAACGAGTTCTCGAAATGCTCCGAGGATCGTTAGCTATGACAATACCTGTCCTTTCTTTGAGCGAACTAAACTCCAAAGGCAAGCGTTAGCCCACACATTCTTGATATGATTGAGAATGTCGAGAAACTGGAGGCACTTGGTTGCAAAATCGATGAGAAGATCGTCATTGACCGCATTCTCCATTCACTTCATGATGGTTTTGCCCTTTTCAGGGCAAATTACTATATGAATGATATGAAGAAGAGTCTTCATCAGCTCCACTCACTTCTCGTACAGACCGAGAGTGATCTTAAATTGAGTGGGAGTCTGAAATAGGACGTTCTCATGATTGCAAACAAGGGCAAAGGTAAGGGCAAGGCTCAGGCCAACCTAGATGTAGGGAAGCCAAAATTCAAAAGGCCAGGGCAAGGCAAGTGTGGGCCTGGTGAGACTAGCAGTAGCTCACAAGGCAAGACAAAGAGCAAAGAATACATGGAGTGCCACCATTGCCACATGACTGGGCATTCGAGGCGGAACTGTCCCGTGTATGCTGAAGACGTAAAAGCAGGTCGCGTCACTCCTGTTGGTACGTCATCTTTTATTCATATGATTGAGATTAACCATGCAAGTTTCGGAACTTGGGTATTAGATACTGGTTGTGGTTGTGACACCCTCAAATTTGCGGAAAGAAAAAAAATTATTTAATACATAAAAGAAATACGAGAATACAATACGAAGGTGTCATAACATAAAAAGGTCATTTCAAAACGAAAATACTATTATACAAAATAAATCTACAAGACGGGAGACATATCTCCCGTATAAATACGGAAATAAAAGTGTGTACAATAATATACAAACTATGAACCGAATATAGTTCCAAGGTAAAAACTTCACTCGCTAGCTCGTCCATGTACCCCAAATATGCAACACCACCTGTTCGACCGCATTAAATATAAACAGGAAGCACAGTCATTGGGGATTAACTCCGAGTTCTCCCGCCACGAAATGTCGAGTTTAATGAAACATGAAAAACATAAAAGCAATGTATATAGAAAATACAAAACCTTAACATATATGATATGGTTTTCATGTTATGAAACAGTTAACTAACATATAACCTATCATATGAAATCTATCATGTGAATTCGATAATAAAATATAACTCGAGGTAGGGAAGCTGGTATGCTGGCTCAGCGGTTACCAAGTAACATGGCCCTGATACACTCAAACCCTAATCAACACGTAATCATGTGACTCAGTTAACAACCGTTAATCCAAACTCTATCAATCCTAGCCGGCTTGCATCTCACCTTCTAGAACTCATAGAATCATACATACATGAAAGACCAATACTTCTACAAACAGGCATAAGTTCCTATTACGTTAATGAAGACTTCTGTAACTCGAGGCTATAAACCACAAGGTAGGAAAACATCTAGTCCCTAGACTGACAGACCCTAGTAACAACACTATTCCATTCCCCGTCTCGTGACCAGAAGTACACAAGAAACTCTACTAGGCGCCCCCCTAAGCAGAGATGGCTAGTACTTAAGCTGGCTCCAACCCCAAAACGGATTAGATAACCATGCCCCGACTTGGATATAAACCCACCAATCCGGGACACAAAAGCTATTAACCATGAACTATATACTCGTTAAAGACAGTACGGACCTATCAATGTCATGGTCCAAGATACTCATTTAGAATTACCATGGCCGTACCAAACTAATATCTTAACTCAGAGGTTACCTTTAAAACATGGCCAAGATACGACTTAACATGCCATATAATCGTAATTCTCTATGGGTACTTAGTAAACACGACACCAACCATATAATTAAACAGTCACAGGAAAACATCCTATCATGTGACTAATTGCATATCAATAAAATCATATATCATATCGCCTCATATCTATTAAGGCTAATTCATTAATTAAATACAACCATACATGAAGACAAATCCCCGACCCGAGTCCCGCGACGGGTCATCAGTCAAATCGGGGCTGACTAGATCTTAGTTTGACCAACCCGTTGGATCAAACCGGCTAGAAGCAGAGTCTTTATCACATAGACATAAAATCAACATATTCATTACATGTTATTTTATTACTACTTCTAACATGTGAATTATCATATTACACCCAAAAACCCGCTTGACTTAAATGATTTCAACGTAAACTAATCTCGTATTATAATTTCTAACATGTGAGAAATAATAATTTTTATGAAAACCTTTTTAATTAAATATTTTACTTATTAATACTTCCCACTTGCTAAATATTACAAAACACGATAAAAATGACGATAACTCAAAACCCGACACGAGTCCCAAGGTGGGACCCACGGGCTGAAATGGGCCGGACCCAATATGGGCCTGGATGGGCCCACGGCCTGTTTTGGCTCAAAATGGCAGATTTTTACAACTTTCATTAAAACCGTTTCCGAATATTTCCCGCATGCTTTAACATTTTTAAAACCCGTCAAAACAACAACCAACCAATCAAACATCGACACAACCCAAAGACCAAAACCCGGACCCACCTTGACCAACCCAGACCGGGTCTGAACCGGCCTGGACCGGTCCGGTTTGGACCCGGTTCTTGCCCCTTTCTCGGTTCCATCATCAAACACACCAAATCAATTCCAAACTTGTTTTTAATCATCAAACAACCATTTTAACAATCATCATACAAAATCCTAACTTATTAAAAATCATCAAAATTTGTCAAGAACACTAAACTTGTTAAAATTTCATAAACAACATAAAAATCATAACTTGTTAAAAATCATCAAAAATTCATCAAGAACAACAAACTTGTTAAAATTTCCTAAACAACTTAAAAATCATAACTTAGTAAGAATCATAAAAATTCTTCAAGAACATTAAATCAACATAAAAATTTCCTACAACTTAAAAATCATCAAGAACATTAAATCATCATAAAAATTCCATAAAACATAAAATCATCAAGAACACTAAATCATCATAAAAATTCCATACAACATAAAAATCATAAAACAACATAATAATTACTACTTAACATATTACTAACTAAAAATCCATAAATCATAAAAACATGAACCAAAATAAAGATGAACCAAAATCCAAATAAATAAAACTAAAGGCTATATTACTAACTCAAATCCTAAATAACCATAACATGAACATAAACTAAAACCTATAAAAAACAAAACTAAGGCTATGTGACATTAATTCGTCGAGTAAATCGGAATTGTTACCTTAGCTAGCCAAAATCACTTAGCACAAAAATAATAAGAAGTAATAATTAAGAAACCCTTCTACTAGTCTTCACCCAAAATATAAGAGTCTCCAAATTCGTCTTCAAACTCTTCCCCTATAAGAAATAACAAGAAAACAATTAGTAGAACTTAAACTTAATTTTCCATAATTAAATGTTGAAAACGATCTTGACGGAATTGAAATTAAAACATACGTGAAGATGGAGAGCGAAGAGGAGATCCTAGAAATATAAATTAGGAAGGATTTAATTAAGAAATGAAGGATTTATGGAGGTTTTGCTCAAGAACGATGAAGAACGATTGATGAACGATGAAGAACACGAAGAACGATTAAATAAAGTGATGTTTTGATCTTTATTTGATTTGTTGAAAGATGAAAAGTTGTTGGGGAGTGGAGAGTGATGGTGGAGCCGTGAGTTTATAGACAAATAAGGCTGTCAGATTTTGAATTCGTTGTTACGTAATTGACTCGCGTTTAATAATTATTTTACGGTAAACGATTTAATATAATTTACGATAAAGTAAATATCAAGATATTATGATATTAAAATGAAAAATAATGAAGATATCAAGACTTAAGAGTGGTAAGGGAGCCGTGTGATGTTGAGCTTGTCGGGTCCGATTTCGAGCGTTTTGCGTAGTTTTCGTTAACTGATCGATAAAGTAAAAATAATATCTAGATATTATGATATATTAATCAAAAGAAATGAAACTATCAAAGTCTATTAGAGGACTTTAAGGAGCCGTGTGGTTTGAGGTGATTCGGGTCTGTTTTTGGCTCGATTTGCGTAATCTCCGTTGACGGATCGATAAAGTAACAAATATCTAAGATATTTGTATTATTTTAATCGAATCAATTAAAATATCCTATCGTGAGTGGAAAACGATGACATGGCCGCGTGACTCATGCCAAAGTCGAGTTTCGATTTTCTTGCGCGCTTTACGATGCGTCGTGAATAGTTAAATGACGATTGGTTAAAAACCGTAAAAGTTATTCTTTAAATTCCGAATAAATTCAAAATAATTATATTAAATTATGATAAATCATAATAAATATAAATAAAAATAAATCAAAAATATAATTTTTTTAAATAAAATTTCGGTCTTCAAAATCGCAAGACGAGTCTGGAAAAGTCAACGAAAGTCAAAATCGACTAAAAAGTCGGAAAAAGTCAAAATGGCTTAAAAGTTCAGAAAAGTTTAAGACGACTTAAAAATAAATAAAAAGTCAATGACGACTTTAAAAAGTCAAGGAAAAGTCAAAGACGGTTTAAAAGTCAAGAAAAGTCAAAGATGACCAAAAACGGTCTTTTCATGAAATCCCTCAAAAACTCCAAATACGAACGCGGAATTTCAAAATACGACTCCGAACAAAATTTCCTATTTTAAAAACTTAAGTTCTACTGAAAAGTATCCATAAGCTATTGCTTAAGCAAATTGGGTACTTTTCGGGTTGTTACAATCACCCCTCCTTTTAAAAAGTTTCGTCCTCGAAACTTAGAAGAAGGAACGTAACATATATGTAGGTCTATTTCAAAACTGTTAAAAATATATTTGTAATAAAATACGGGGTCTTATCTACGGAACGGCAGGTTCTCGTCAGCATCAAGAATATCGATAGAAGGTACGAAATCTTCGAACGGTTAAATCGAATAGAAAGAGGAAAGAAAGAAGGAAATTTACCCTCAATCAAAGAGCTCGGGATATTTAGCTAATATTTTAGCTTCGGGTTCCCAAGTTTCTGATTCGACGTTTCCACAACGCCAAAGGATACGAACTAAAGGCACCACCTTGTTTCGGAGTTGTTTGTTAGCCCTTTCAAGTATACGAATCGGCCTTTCTTCCAAAGCCAAATTAGGTTCCAAGTCCAACACTTCTTCTTGAATAATATGACTCGGATCACTGATATACTTCTTCAATTGCGAAACATGGAACACATCATGAACTTTGCTCAAGTTCGGAGGCAATTCCAGACGATAAGCAACAGGACCAACTCTTTGAAGCACACGAAACGGCCCAATATATTTAGGACTCAACTTCCCTTTCACTCCAAACCGTTTCACTCCTTTCATTGGTGATACTTTAAGAAATACCCGATCATCAACATCAAACTCAAGTGGTCGACGACGAACATCGGCATAGGATTTCTGTCTATCTTGCGCGGCCTTCATTCGCTCTCGGATGACTTGAACTTGATCAATCGTTTCAGTAACAATGTCGGGACTCAACACCTGATCATCTTGCACTTGATCCCAACAAACAGGACTACGGCATTTCCTACCGTATAAAGCCTCATATGGTGACATCTTGATAGAAGCATGATAACTGTTGTTATAAGAAAATTCCACCAAAGGCAAACACTTCTCCCAAGATGTATGAAAATCTAAAGCACACGACCTAAGAAGATCTTCCAACGTCTGGATCGTTCTCTCAGTTTGACCATCAGTCGCGGCATGAAAAGCGGTGCTCATCAACAATTTACTACCCATGGCTTCTTGTAAGGCTGTCCAGAATCGGGAACTGAATCTCGGATCACGATCTGAAACAATATCTTTAGGAACTCCATGGTAGCGTACTATCTCCTTCACATAGGCACCAGCTAAGACCTCAATATTCCAAGTTTCTTTGATAGGCACGAATCTAGCACACTTGGTTAGACGGTCTACAATTACCCAAATAGCATTTTTTCCACTTGAAGTAGTAGGTAAAGCCATCACGAAGTCCATAGAAATAGACTCCCATTTCCACAGAGGAATCTCCAAAGGTTGCAGCAAACCTCCGGGTCTTTGATGAGCAATCTTCACCTTCTGACAAGTAAGACATCGACTAACATACTCCTTCACTTCAATCTTCATCCTAGGCCACCAGAATTGTGGTCTCAAATCTTTATACATTTTGTCACCGCCTGGATGAATAGAATAAGGAGAAAGGTGAGCTTCATCAAGTATTCTCTTCCTCAACTCGGCACTTCTCGGAACATACATTCGACTATGGTAACGAAGGTAGCCATCATTATCCACCACACAATCCTTTGCTTGCCCAAGTGATATTTTTGCTCGAATGGCGATAAAAGTAGCATCCTCCGGTAAACAAGTACGAATCTCTCGATAAAAATCATGTTCCGCGGTCAAAGCACCAAGATAATCAAATCCTTTCCCAACGAACTGTATCTGAAGCTTCTGAAATTCGTTTACTAGTTCATCGGGTAACGTACCAAGAGCATTTAATGAATGACTGGTCTTTCTACTCAAAGCATCTGCCACGACATTTGCTTTTCCCTCGTGATAAATCAACTCAGCATCATAATCATTCACTAACTCTAACCATCTTCTCTGCCTCATGTTCAACTCTTTCTGCGTAAAAATGCACCTCAGCTCTTATGTGTGTATATTCGACAATGAACTCCAATAAGATAATGTCTCCAAGTTTTTAATGCATGTACCACAGCTGCTAACTCAAGATCATGAGTCGGGTAGTTCACTTCATGAACCCTGAGTTGTCGAGAAGCATAAGCAATGACCTTTCTATTCTGCATCAAGACACATCCCAAACCATGATTTGAAGCATCACAATATACATCATAATCAGCTTCATCATCTGGTAAAGTTAAAACCGGTGCGGTAGTCAATCTCTTCTTTAATTCTAAGAAGGAAATTTCACATTCATCGGTCCAGATATACTTTGCTTCCTTCTTTAGCAATTGAGTCATCGGTCTTGCTAATTTAGAGAAATCTTTCACAAACCGACGATAATAACCCGCTAAACCAAGGAAACTCCGAATCTCGGACACATTTTTCGGACTTTTTCAATCCACAACTGCCTCAATTTTTGCTGGATCGACCATAACACCGTCTTTCGAAATGACATGACCAAGGAAAGATACCTCGGGCAACCAGAATTCACATTTGGAGAACTTTGCATACCACTTTTGGCGTCGAAGAACGCTCAAAATGGTTCGAAGGTGATCGGATCAGCATGTTCTTCCTTAGATTTTGAAAAGATCAGAATGTCATCAATAAATACCCCCACACATTTATCAAGATACTCCCGGAAGGTACGATTCATCTGATCCATGAATATAGCTGGGGCGTTAGTCAAACCGAATGGCATCACATTGAATTCGAAATGACCATACCTCGAGCTAAAAGCAGTCTTGGGCATATCAGCTTCCCGAACGGGAATTTGATGATAACCCGATCTATGATCAATCTTCGAGAAAGTGGAAGCACCACGTAACTGGTCAAAGAGATCATTAATACGAGGAAGAGGATATTTGTTTTTGATTGTGACTCGGTTCAATTCACGATAATCAATGCATATTCGCATAGAACCGTCTTTCTTTTTGACAAATAGTACGGGCGCACCCCAAGGAGAAGCACTAGGCCTAATAAAGCCTTTATCAATCAAGTCATCAAGTTGGATTCTCAACTCTTTCAACTCAGAAGGCGCCATACGATAAGGAGCTTTAGCAATTGGTCCAGTTCCAGGAACTAGATCGATGGAAAACTCAACATCCCTTTCAGGAGGAATTCCCGGTAATTCATCGGGAAAAACATCTGGATATTCACAAACAATAGGAACATCCTTCAAAGGAGGAAGAGAAGAATCAGAAGTAGTCACTACACATAGAAATGCTTGATGACCCTTCCTCAAAACATTCAACATTTTCATAGCTGAGATTAACTTCACACTAGTTTGCTTTCTAACTCCTTGATAAGACACCCGAGCACCCAAAGGACTTTTGAGAATGATTTTCTGGTCACGACATTCAAATCGAGCATGATAAGTAGATAACCAATCCATGCCCAGAATAATATCAAACTCTTCAAGAGGAAACCGTAGAAGATTAGCCGGAAAAATAGATCCATTTATGGATATTGGAATGTCGGAATGAAGATAAGAGCATGAAAATACATCTCCGGAAGGTAAAGATATAGGAGTAGTTTCTCCGACTGAAGCTTTTAGCGGTAATTTATCGGATAGTCTCATTGAAATAAAAGATAAAGAAGCTCCCGTATCAAACAAAATTAAACACGGTAATTCATAAATTGAGAACATACCCGTCACGATGTCTGGCTGAGCATCAGCCTCAGCACGGCTCATAATAAAAATTCGACCCTTAGGTCGCCCAAAAATAACCGGTGTAGAAACCGTACTCTTCCTCTCAGGACATACATTAGCCTTATGCCCTGGTTTCTGACAAATAAAGCACACAAATGGCTTGTTGAAGCAACCAACACCAGGGTGAATAGGCATCTTGCATGTAAAGCATGTACGACCCTTAAGATCGTTGTTGTTGCTCGGAACAAATGGACGGTTTCTCTGATTTAAAGGTCCACTCTGAAAGTTTCTCCTCTTGTTTGGAAAAGAGGGAGAAAAGGAAGGTCGGGAAACAGGATATAGTGGTCTCTTGCCATAAGAATTAGGAGCCACATACGAGGAACGAGCCTCGTCAGCAATCTCCCGAATAGAACTCTCCGCCCAAATGGCATCATTGTAGATCGAGACAAAAGAAGTAGAACCCCTACTGATCTTTCCGTTTATCTGAGGAGAAAGTTTTCCCAGATAAAAGAAGGCTTTGTCTTCCTCTACTCTAATAAGTCGAGTGGCATAATGAGCCAACTCATTGAACCTGGTTGTGAACTCTTGAACCGAAAGAACTCATTGTTTGAAGTCCATGAATTCTTTCAACTTCTGTTGCCTTAGTTCATCGGGGTAGAACCTCGCCTCCAAGAGCTCACGGAAACGAGTCCACCCAAAATTAGGCTCCAACTTCGAAGTAGGGCCCGTAAGTGACCACCACTGATCGGCTTCCTTCACTAAAAAGTGGGAAGCAAGGCGGACCTTATCCTCTTCAAGGACATCATAAAGAGAAAAACTCTTCTCCATTTCTCGTAACCACTCAGAAAGCTTGACGGGATCTACTTCACCATCATAGGTTTTGGCTTGACTCCTAGATAGTTGTGAAGCAACCCACGTATAACTCCCGTGTCTCTCACGGTCGGGAATAGCATTAGGAATCGGATTTGCCTGTTGTTTTTGCTGATTTTGCTGGTTTTGGATAATAACGGTAAGAGCTGCTAAGATCGTGTTGTCAATTCTCGGAGGCATCTTGCAAAAGAAAAACACAGATTAGTACTTATCATTTAGCAAGCACAAAGAGACTACAACATAAATCCTAATCTACCCATCCTACCATTCTATCTCACAAGTTTATTATTTTATTTAGGTCAAGTTATTTATACAAGGGTACACAAACGTGCGTCGGGAGCAAAAATGCTCTGATACCAACTGTGACACCCTCAAATTTGCGGAAAGAAAAAAAAATAATTTAAATACATAACGAAGGGTGTCATAAATAAAAGGTTCATTACAAAAGAAAATTTATATTATACATATGAATTATACAAGACGGGAGACATATCTCCCGTATAAATACGGAAATAAAGAGTGTATAATAATATACAATCTAAGAACCGAATATAGGTCCAAGGTAAATACTTCGCTCGCTAGCTCGTCAATGTACCCCAAAAATGCATCACCACCTGTTCGACCGCATTAAATATAAACACGGAAGCCACAGTCAGTGGGGAGTAACTCCGAGTTCTCCCAGCCACGAAATGTCAAGTTTAATAAAAACATGAATAACATAAAAGCAATGTATATGGACAATACAAAACTTTAACATATATGATATGCTTTTCATGTTATGAAACAGATAACTAACAAATAACCTAGCATGTGAAAGCTATCATGTGAAACCGATCATAAACTATAACTCGAGGTAGGGAAGCTGGTATGCTAGCTCAGAGGTTCCTCTCAGAAACATGGCCATGATACACTCAAACCCTAATCAACACGTAATCATGTGAATCAGTTAACAATCGGTAATCCAAACTCTATCAATCCTAGCCGGCTTTCATCTCACCTTCTAGAACTCATAGAATCATACAAACATGAAAGACCAATACGTCTACAAACAGGCATAAGTTCTTAGCACGGCCGATAGTCGACTTCTGTAACTCGAGGCTATACCACAAGGTAGGAAAACATCCTATTCCTAGACTGATCAGACCTAGCGACAACAGCTATTCCGTTCCCCGTCCCATGACATAACCGTCTATGAGAAACTCTACTAGGCGACCCCCTAAGCAGATATGGCTAGTACTTAAGCTGACTCCAGTCCCAAAACGGATCAGGCAGCCATGCCCCGACTTGGATATAAACCCACCAAGCCGGGACACAAAAGCTATCAAGCTGTGAACTCCATATGCTCGTTAAAGATAGTACGAGCCTATCAATGTCATGGTCCAGGCTACTCATTAGATTAGAAATGGTCAAGACGCCATATATCCATAATTCTCTATGGGTTACTTAGTCACACGGGCGACAACCATCTAAATAAACAGTCCGGGAATACATCTATCATGTGACTAATGCATATCAATAATAATCAAATTCATATCGCCTCGTAATCTACTAAGGCGAATTCATTAATTAAATACAACCTTACTTGAAGACAAATCCCCGACCCGAGTCCCGCGACGGGTCATCAGTCAAATCGGGGCTTACTAGATCTTAGTTTGACCAAACCCGTTGGATCAAACCGGCTAGAAACAGAGTCTTTATCACATAGACATAAAATCAACATATTT
>JAIUZE010071927.1:0-25240 GCA_022085475.1 Heliosperma pusillum | reverse complement strand
ACCTTCCCAGGAGGTCACCCATCCTAAGACTACTCTCAGTCAAGCACGCTTAACTTTTGAGTTCTTTTGCATGGATGACCAGAAAAGAAAGTGCACTTTGCTGATATGAGTAGTACTTTCAATCCTTTTAAGCACTAGTCATATAAGCCTATCAATGGACCTCTTCAAATAACGTGGGGTGTTACACATATGCTAGCTTGTGATCATTTGTATTTACAAGTTTGGACTTTTTGCCCTTTTTATTGTTAAGTTGGCTAAAGTATTCACTTGGGACGAGGTCTTAAGTGAGTATTTTCAGTCATTGTCATAGATAGGTCATTATAGTCTTTGACGAGTGTATGTTCACGGCTTAATAGCCTTTGTGTTCCCGACTTAGTGGGTTTATATCCAAGCTGGGGCATGACTTTTCTGCCTATTTTGTGAGTGGATGGTCAGCTTAAGTACTAGCCAACCCTTTGGTGGACTCCTTAGGGTACTCATGTGGTTTTATCATGAGTCTTGGGTGCGGTGGTTTTATCCGCATGTCTCTAGGTCTGCGCAGTCTAGGATTAGGGTTGAGTTGTATCTTGGCCATGTTTTAAATGTAACCTCTGAGCTAAAATACTAGCTTCCCTACCTCGTGGTATAGACTCGAGTTACAAAGTGACTATTGACTGTCCTAGGAACTTATGCCTGTCTCTAGATATATTGCCCTTTCTTGTTTGATGATTCTATGAAACATAGAAGGTGAGATGCAAGCCGGCTATGGTTGATAGAGTTTGGATTCCCGTATGATATGTGACTCACATGATAGTGTAGCTTGAGTTGGTCTAGTATTCACATGCTAGGACTATATGTTGTTTATATTGAATGTTTTACATGAAAAGCTTGATGGTATGGCCTTTAAATGGGCTATGTATTATATTTGCTCATATTCATATGCTTTCATGTTATATTAACATGACATTTCGTGGCTGGGAGAACTCGGAGTTACTCCCCACTGACTGTGGCTTTCGTGTTTGTATAAAATGCGATTGACAGGTAGGTGATGCGTATATGGGGTACACGGACGAGCTAGCGAGCAAAGTAACCTTGGAACCTAGATTGGTTCCCATTTTGTAGTGACACGTATGTCACACTTTTAGGGACATATGTCTCCCTCTGTACATTCGGTTTGTATCATTTTGTATTCCGCTATTTTTAGCGATGGTTATGTAGATAAGTTTGTTAGACCTTGCATGTTTTGACACCTTCTATTAGGATATCTTTATAACAGGTTCAAGTTTTAAAAATTACAGGTTTTACTCTATTGAACCTATTACAAACATATCCATGCAGTTTTTATTTAGAAATTACGTGTTTAATTTTTCTGCGATTTTTGAGGGTGTCACATTTGGTATCAGAGCTTATTTGCTCCCAACGCACGTTTGTGCACCCTACTATAAATAACTTGACCTTGAAATAATAAACTTGAGAGATGGGTAGGAGGGGTAGATTTAGGACTTTATGTTGTAGTCTCTTTGTGATTGCTATTTGTTAAGTAAGTCTTTGTTAAGTAAGCCAATGTCTTCTTTTGCAAGATGGCTCCTCCAAGAAAAGCTGTAGATAATGCAATCCTACAAGCTCTTACTCAGATTCTTAAGAATCAACAAAACCAACCTGTTCCTGCTCCTCTTCCTACTCCGCCTCCAGAAGGTGCCCCTGGCACTTATACTTGGGTGGCAAATCAATTAACTCGAAACAACACCAAGACGTATGGTGGTGAAGTAGATCCAGTGGCACTCACTGAATGGTTCCATGAATTGGAGAAGAGTTTTGCCTTGTATGAAGTTCGTGAAGGTGACAAGGTGAAATTGGCTTCTCATTTCCTTGTGAAAGAAGCGGATAGATGGTGGTCTATGACTAGTCCTACTTCTATTCTTGAACCTGGCTTTGGTTGGGATCGCTTTAAGGATCTAGTTGAAACTAGATTCTATCCAAAAGAGCTGAAACAACAAAGACTTAAAGAGTTCATGGAATTGAAGCAAGGAAATCTTTCTGTTCAAGCCTTTCCCGATAAATTCAATGAACTTTCTCACTATGCCACTAGACTTGTCAAAAATGAAGATGAAAAAGTTTTCTTTTATCGTGAAAAGCTTACTCCAAAGCTTAAGAGTATGATTCGTAGAGATTCTACATCCTTTGTCTCGATCTACGATGATGCCTTATGGGCCGAGAGCTCTCTTAAAGGTATTGATGAAGAGGCTCGTGCTTCTAGTACATCTCTTGGCAAGAGGCCATTCTATCCTACTCCTAGGCCTTACGTTGTTCCTTCTAGGCCTTATGTTGCTTCTTCCATTCCCTCTTATCCTAATAAGAGAAGGTTTATTCCGAGTGGTCAAGCAAATCAAGGTTATTCCGAACTCTTCTCGTGAGGTTATTCCTTTTTCTTACGTATTCTCCGCGTTAATAGTCCTTGCTTAGTGTTTAGAAACCGTAGTTAGAATTTAGTTATAGCTAGTGGAGTTATTACCCTTATTATAAAAATTTTAAACTAAAGGTGTTGAAAATATTTTAATGTTTTTCACTGGTTTTAACGTCAATGTGTGTTAAAGCTTGTTATTGGAGACGTTCGATAATTAGTTTGCTCATTCGTTGGTGTAAAAGTGTATTTTTATGTCCTTGAATTGGAATATTGATGTTCTTGAGTGATCGACAAGAGTATCTCCGTTCCATTGAAAGGACACTTATATTTTCATACGTTCATATCTTGAAAATTTTATTTATTTGATTTTAAAAGATAGACTTATATATATACAATGATTCTTTCTTCTAAGTTTCGGGGACGAAACTTTTTTAAAAGGAGGGATGATTGTAACACCCCGTAAATTTGGACCGTTATTATATTTTAAAAATAATATTTTAAATCAACTTTAATTTAATATTAATTTAATTGAAATAATAATAATTCGACAAAATATAATTTTATTTTATTTTGAAGTAATATAATTATTTTTGATAGTTTGGAAATGTTTAAAAGTAATTTAAACTATATTTAAAACTTTTTCTTTAATAAAAGAGTATTTCAAAGAAAAGTCGTAAAAATGGGATTTTCTATTCCTTACGGTCGTTGGGTAAATGGGTTAGGATATAGGGCATTGGGGTACTTAATTTTCTAGTAAACTCGTGTTTAAAAACTTTAGCGTTGTCGGAAATCGCATTTGACGAATAATTCGAATTCCCGTCAAATCGAACCAAAACCGAGTAAAAAAAAAATAGACCCAATATCCCATGACCCTTATGACAGCCAGCCTTCGCCTCTCCCTTAGGTTTCATTTTTATTTTTCCCAATTCGTTCTATCAACAACATAAATAAAAAAAAAAAAAACTTACAATCGTAATTTCAGCATAACTTCTTCGTTTCTAGTCCGATTTTCGCAAAATTTATATATTCGGAATCCTCTCTTCAAGATCTACATCCTAGTATGTTTTAATTCCAGTTTCCCTAATTTCGATTTAAGCTTATTTTTGGGTATAATTTCGGTTTAGGTGATAATTGTTGTGTTTGTGTTGTTTTAAATAGGTGAAGATCATGAAGACGACTTAGGAGACTCATATATAGTAGAGGACGAAGGGTAGTCGTGGTTTTTAGGGTTTTCGCAAGGGTTACTTTCGGTTTTCTAGCTTAAGGTAACTATTCCGAGTTACTCGACGATATAATGTCACAGTTGTTATGTGTTGGATGTTATTTGAGTAGTAATATGTTAAGTTTTATATCACATGAATTATTATTGTTAAAGTTTATTAATTTTGTAGTTTATCTCATATGTTTGATTGTGAAATGAATTGGTAATGGTTGTATGTTGCTTGTGACGATATTGGGATGATATTGGAACGATTTTGGATGAAAGAAAAGAGGGTGTAAAGGGGACTGACCTGGTAGGCCGTGAGTGCTGCCAGGCAGGCCGTGTATGTGGTGTGTGTGTGCCTTGTGTGTGGCGTGTGTGTGGCCGGGTTTGGCTGTTGTTCGGGTTGTGTGTTTGGGCCTTTGTTTGATGCTTTGTGTTTGTCATTTGTACAATTGAACATGTTGATATTTTGGTGTATTAGTAATTTTTATTATTATGAGAAATTGTTGGAAATGGGTTAGCTTATAAGTTGGAATACTTTTTCCTTATGTTGATAATTTTCACATGAATTGTATTATGTTGAATTGTGTGATTTGAGTCAAAATGAGTCAAGACTCTGAGCTGGGCCAATATGCCCGAATGAGTTTGGTCAAATTAGGTTTAAACCGGTCAGCCCTGATTTGACCAATGACCCGTCGCGGGACTTGGGTCGGGGATTTGTCTTTGGGGTAAGTTTGGATGACTATGGTTGATATTGAATGTTATATTTTAATGCCTTGGCCATGTTGGTTTGGAATGTTGGATTGTCATTTGATTATATTTGTATGTAGTCGTCCATATGCTAGCTTGTGATCATTTGTATTTACAAGTTTGGACTTTTTGCCCTTTTTATTGTTAAGTTGGCTAAAGTATTCACTTGGGACGAGGTCTTAAGTGAGTATTTTCAGTCATTGTCATAGATAGGTCATTATAGTCTTTGACGAGTGTATGTTCACGGCTTAATAGCCTTTGTGTTCCCGGCTTGGTGGGTTTATATCCAAGCTGGGGCATGACTTTTCTGCCTATTTTGTGAGTGGATGGTCAGCTTAAGTACTAGCCAACCCTTTGGTGGACTCCTTAGGGTACTCATGTGGTTTTATCATGAGTCTTGGGTGCGGTGGTTTTATCCGCATTTCTCTAGGTCTGCGCAGTCTAGGATTAGGGTTGAGTTGTATCTTGGCCATGTTTTAAATGTAACCTCTGAGCTAAAATACTAGCTTCCCTACCTCGTGGTATAGACTCGAGTTACAAAGTGACTATTGACTGTACTAGGAACTTATGCCTGTCTCTAGATATATTGCCCTTTCTTGTTTGATGATTCTATGAAACATAGAAGGTGAGATGCAAGCCGGCTATGGTTGATAGAGTTTGGATTCCCGTATGATATGTGACTCACATGATAGTGTAGCTTGAGTTGGTCTAGTATTCACATGCTAGGACTATATGTTGTTTATATTGAATGTTTTACATGAAAACCTTGATGGTCTGGCCTTTAAATGGGCTATGTATTATATTTGCTCATATTTATATGCTTTCATGTTATATTAACATGACATTTCGTGGCTGGGAGAACTCGGAGTTACTCCCCACTGACTGTGGCTTTCGTGTTTGTATAAAATGCGATTGACAGGTAGGTGATGCTTATATGGGGTACACAGACGAGCTAGCGAGCAAAGTAACCTTGGAACCTAGATTGGTTCCCATTTTGTAGTGACACGTATGTCACACTTTTAGGGACATATGTCTCCCTCTGTACATTCGGTTTGTATCATTTTGTATTCCGCTATTTTTAGCGATGGTTATGTAGATAAGTTTGTTAGACCTTGCATGTTTTGACACCTTCTATTAGGATATCTTTATAACAGGTTCAAGTTTTAAAAATTACAGGTTTTACTCTATTGAACCTATTACAAACATATCCATGCAGTTTTTATTTAGAAATTACGTGTTTAATTTTTCTGCGATTTTTTTGAGGGTGTCACAGTTGGTATCAGAGCTTATTTGCTCCCAACGCACGTTTGTGCACCCTACTATAAATAACTTGACCTTGAAATAATAAACTTGAGAGATGGGTAGGAGGGGTAGATTTAGGACTTTATGTTGTAGTCTCTTTGTGATTGCTATTTGTTAAGTAAGTCTTTGTTAAGTAAGCCAATGTCTTCTTTTGTAAGATGGCTCCTCCAAGAAAAGCTGTAGATAATGCAATCCTACAAGCTCTTACTCAGATTCTTCAGAATCAACAAAACCAACCTGTTCCTGCTCCTCTTCCTACTCCGCCTCCAGAAGGTGCCCCTGGCACTTATACTTGGGTGGCAAATCAATTAACTCGAAACAATACCAAGACGTATGGTGGTGAAGTAGATCCAGTGGCACTCACTGAATGGTCCGTGAATTGGAGAAGAGTTTTGCCTTGTATGAAGTTCGTGAAGGTGACAAGGTGAAATTGGCTTCTCATTTCCTTGTGAAAGAAGCGGATAGATGGTGGTCTATGACTGGTCCTACTTCTATTCTTGAACCTGGCTTTGGTTGGGATCGCTTTAAGGATCTAGTTGAAACTAGATTCTATCCAAAAGAGCTGAAACAACAAAGACTTAAAGAGTTCATGGAATTGAAGCAAGGAAATCTTTCTGTTCAAGCCTTTACCGATAAATTCAATGAACTTTCTCACTATGCCACTAGACTTGTCAAAAATGAAGATGAAATGTTTTCTTTTATCTTGAAAAGCTTACTCCAAAGCTTAAGAGTATGATTCGTAGAGATTCTACATCCTTTGTCTCGATCTACGATGATGCCTTATGGGCCGAGAGCTCTCTTAAAGCTGTTGATGAAGAGGCTCGTGCTTCTAGTACATCTCTTGGCAAGAGGCCATTCTATCCTACTCCTAGGCCTTACGTTGTTCCTTCTAGGCCTTATGTTGCTTCTTCCATTCCCTCTTATCCTAATAAGAGAAGGTTTATTCCGAGTGGTCAAGCAAATCAAGGTTATTCCGAACTCTTCTCGTCAGGTTATTCCTTTTTCTTACGTATTCTCCGCGTTAATAGTCCTTGCTTAGTGGTTAGAAACCGTAGTTAGAATTTAGTTATAGCTAGTGGAGTTATTGCCCTTATTATAAAAATTTTAAACTAAAGGTGTTGAAAATAATTTAATGTTTTTCACTGTATTTAACGTCAATGGGTGTTAAAGCTTGTTATTGGAGACGTCCGATAATTAGTTTGCTCATTCATTGGTGTAAAAGTGTATTTTTATGTCCTTGAATTGGAATATTGATGTTCTTGAGTGATCGACAAGAGTATCTCCGTTCCATTGAAAGGGCACTTATATTTTCATACGTTCATATCTTGAAAATTTTATTTATTTGATTTTAAAAGATAGACTTATATATATACAATGATTCTTTCTTCTAAGTTTCGGGGACGAAACTTTTTAAAAGGAGGGCTGATTGTAACACCCCGTAAATTTGGACCGTTATTATATTTTAAAAATAATATTTTAAATCAACTTTAATTTAATATTACTTTAATTGAAATAATAATAATTCGACAAAATATAATTTTATTTTATTTTGAAGTAATATAATTATTTTTGATAGTTTGGAAATGTTTAAAAGTAATTTAAACTATATTTAAACCCTTTTCTTTAATAAAAGAGTATTTCAAAGAAAAGTCGTAAAAATGGGATTTTCCATTTCTTACGGTCGTTGGGTAAATGAGTTAGGATATAGGGCATTGGGGTACTTAATTTTCTAGTAAACTCGTGTTTAAAAACTTTAGCGTTGTCGGAAATCGCTTTTGACGAATAATTCGAATTCCCGTCAAATCGAACCAAAACCGAGTAAAAAAAAAAATAGACCCAATACCCCATGACCCTTCTTCAGCCAGCCAACTTCCCCTCTCCCTTAGGTTCCATTTTCATTTTCCCCAATTTGTTCTACCAACATCAAAAATCAACAAAAAAATCAAATAAACTTACAATCGTAATTTCAGCATAACTTCTTCGTTTCTAGTACGATTTTCGCAAAATTTATATATTCGGAATCCTCTCTTCAAGATCTACATCCTAGTATGTTTTAATTCCAGTTTCCCTAATTTCGATTTAAGCTTATTTTTGGGTATAATTTCGGTTTATGTGATAATTGTTGTGTTTTTGTTGTTTAAATAGGTGAAGATCATGAAGACGACTTAGGAGACTCATATATAGTAGAGGACGAAGGGTAGTCGCGGTTTTTAGGGTTTTCTCAAGGGTTACTTTCGTTTTTCTAGCTTAAGGTAACTATTCCGAGTTACTCGACGATATAATGTCACAGTCGTTATGTGTTGGATGTTATGTGAGTAGTAATTTGTTAGGTTTTATTCATATGAATTATTGTTGTTAAGTTTATTAGTTTTATGGTTATTTCATATGTTTGTAGTGTTGAATTGAACTGATAATGGTTGTGTGTTGTTGGAATGGTTTTGTATCATTGTTGAGACGAGTTTTGGATGGAAAAGGAAGGAGATAGTAGGGCTGCCCAAAACAGCCCCAAAACAGGCCGTGTGTGGGGCGTGTTTGTGGCGTGTTTGCGGCGTGTTTGTGGCATGTGTGTGGTCGGGTTTGGCTGTTGTTCGGGTTGTGTGTTTGAGCCTTTGGTTGATGCTTTGAGTTTGTCCATTGTATATTTGCACAAGTTGACATTTTGGCGTTTTAGTAATTTTTATTGTTATGAGAAATTGTTGGAAATGGGTTAGTTTATATGTTGGAATAATTTTCCTTTTGTTGATAATTTTCACATGAAATGTATTATATGGAAATATGTGTATTGAGTCAAAATGAGTCAAGACTCTGAGCTGGGCCAATATGACCGAATGAGTTTGGTCAAATTAGGTTTAACCGGTCAGCTCTGATTTGACCAACGACCCGTCGCGGGATTTGGGTCGGGGATTTGTCTTTGGGGTAAGTTTGGATGACTTTGGTTGATAAAGAATATTTTGAAATGATGCTTAAATATTTATAATTTATATATTGGAAATTAGATGCCTTGGCCATGTTGTTTTGTAATGTTGTATTATCATTTGATTATACTCGTGTGTAGCCTTCCATAAGCGAGGTTGTGATCATTTGTGTGTACAAGTTTGGACTTTTTGCCCTTCTTACTAAAGTATTCACTTGGGACGAGGTCCTAAGTAAATATCTTCGGTCATTGTCATAGATAGGTCATTATAGTCTTTGACGAGTGTATGTTCACGGCTTAATAGCCTTTGTGTTCCCGGCTTGGTGGGTTTATATCAAAGCTGGGGCATGACTTTTCTGCCTATTTTGTGAGTGGATGGTCAGCTTAAGTACTAGCCAACCCTTTGGTGGACTCCTTAGGGTACTCATGTGGTTTTATCATGAGTCTTGGGTGCGGTGGTTTTATCAGCATTTCTCTAGGTCTGCGCAGTCTAGGATTAGGGTTGAGTTGTATCTTGGCCATGTTTTAAATGTAACCTCTGAGCTAAAATATTTGCTTCCCTACCTCGTGGTATAGACTCGAGTTACAAAGTGACTATTGACTGTACTAGGAACTTATGCCTGTCTCTAGATATATAGCCCTTTCTTGTTTGATGATTCTATGAAACATAGAAGGTGAGATGCAAGCCGGCTATGGTTGATAGAGTTTGGATTCCCGTATGATATGTGACTCACATGATAGTGTAGCTTGAGTTGGTCTAGTATTCACATACTAGGACTATATGTTATTTATATTGAATTTCACATGAAAAGTTTGATGGTTTAGCCTTTATATGGGCTATGTATTATATTTGCTCATATTTATACGCTTTCATGTTATATTAACATGACATTTCGTGGCTGGGAGAACTCGGAGTTACTCCCCACTGACTGTGGCTTTCGTGTTTGTATAAAATGCGATTGACAGGTAGGCGATGCTTATATGGGGTACACGGACGAGCTAGCGAGCAAAGTAACCTTGGAACTTAGATTGGTTCCCATTTTGTAGTGACACGTATGACACACTTTTAGGGACATATGTCTCCCTCTGTACATTCGGTTTGTATCATTTTGTATTCCGCTATTTTTAGCGATGGTTATGTAAATAAGTTTGTTAGACCTTGCATGTTTTGACACCTTCTATTAGGATATCTTTATAACAGGTTCAAGTTTTAAAAATTACAGGATTTACTCTATTGAACCTATTACAAACATATCCATGCAGTTTTTATTTAGAAATTACGTGTTTAATTTTTCCGCGATTTTTGAGGGTGTCACAGTTGGTATCAGAGCTTATTTGCTCCCAACGCACGTTTGTGCACCCTACTATAAATAACTTGACCTTGAAATAATAAACTTGAGAGATGGGTAGGATGGGTATATTTAGGACTTTATGTTGTAGTCTCTTTGTGATTGCTATTTGTTAAGTAAGTCTTTGTTAAGTAAGCCAATGTCTTCTTTTGTAAGATGGCTCCTCCAAGAAAAGTTGTAGATAATGCAATCCTACAAGCTCTTACTCAGATTCTTCAGAATCAACAAAACCAACCTGTTCCTGCTCCTCTTCCTACTCCGCCTCCAGAAGGTGCCCCTGGCACTTATACTTGGGTGGCAAATCAATTAACTCGAAACAACACCAAGACGTATGGTGGTGAAGTAGATCCACTGGCACTCACTGAATGGTTCCGTGAATTGGAGAAGAGTTTTGCCTTGTATGAAGTTCGTGAAGGTGACAAGGTGAAATTGGCTTCTCATTTCCTTGTGAAAGAAGCGGATAGATGGTGGTCTATGACTGGTCCTACTTCTATTCTTGAACCTGGCTTTGGGTGGGATCGCTTTAAGGATCTAGTTGAAACTAGATTCTATCCAAAAGAGCTGAAACAACAAAGACTTAAAGAGTTCATGGAATTGAAGCAAGGAAATCTTTCTGTTCAAGCCTTTACCGATAAATTTAATGAACTTTCTCACTATGCCACTAGACTTGTCAAAAATGAAGATGAAAAAGTTTTCTTTTATCTTGAAAAGCTTACTCCAAAGCTTAAGAGTATGATTCGTAGAGATTCTACATCCTTTGTCTCGATCTACGATGATGCCTTATGGGCCGAGAGCTCTCTTAAAGCTATTGATGAAGAGGCTCGTTCTTCTAGTACATCTCTTGGCAAGAGGCCATTCTATCCTACTCCTAGGCCTTACGTTGTTCCTTCTAGGCCTTATGTTGCTTCTTCCATTCCCTCTTATCCTAATAAGAGAAGGTTTATTCCGAGTGGTCAAGCAAATCAAGGTTATTCCGAACTCTTCTCGTGAGGTTATTCCTTTTTCTTACGTATTCTCCGCGTTAATAGTCCTTGCTTAGTGTTTAGAAACCGTAGTTAGAATTTAGTTATAGCTAGTGGAGTTATTACCCTTATTATAAAAATTTTAAACTAAAGGTGTTGAAAATATTTTAATGTTTTTCACTGGTTTTAACGTCAATGGGTGTTAAAGCTTGTTATTGGAGACGTCCGATAATTAGTTTGCTCATTCGTTGGTGTAAAAGTGTATTTTTATGTCCTTGAATTGGAATATTGATGTTCTTGAGTGATCGACAAGAGTATCTCCGTTCCATTGAAAGGACACTTATATTTTCATACGTTCATATCTTGAAAATTTTATTTATTTGATTTTAAAAGATAGACTTATATATATACAATGATTCTTTCTTCTAAGTTTCGGGGACGAAACTTTTTAAAAGGAGGGATGATTGTAACACCCCGTAAATTTGGACCGTTATTATATTTTAAAAGTAATATTTTAAATCAACTTTAATTTAATATTAATTTAATTGAAATAATAATAATTCGATAAAATATAATTTTATTTTATTTTGAAGTAATATAATTATTTTTGATAGTTTGGAAATGTTTAAAAGTAATTTAAACTATATTTAAACCTTTTTCTTTAATAAAAGAGTATTTCAAAGAAAAGTCGTAAAAATGGGATTTTCCATTTCTTACGGTCGTTGGGTAAATGAGTTAGGATATAGGGCATTGGGGTACTTAATTTTCTAGTAAACTCGTGTTTAAAAACTTTAGCGTTGTCGGAAATCGCGTTTGACGAATAATTCGAATTCCCGTCAAATCGAACCAAAACCGAGTAAAAAAAAAATAGACCCAATACCCATGACCCTTATGGCACCAGCCAGCCTTCCCCTCTCCCTTAGGTTTCATTTTTATTTTTCCCAATTCGTTCTATCAACATCAAAAATAAAAAAAAAACTTACAATCGTAATTTCAGCATAACTTCTTCGTTTCTAGTCCGATTTTCGCAAAATTTATATATTCGGAATCCTCTCTTCAAGATCTACATCCTAGTATGTTTTAATTCCAGTTTCCCTAATTTCGATTTAAGCTTATTTTTGGGTATAATTTCGGTTTATGTGATAATTGTTGTGTTTTTGTTGTTTTAAATAGGTGAAGATCATGAAGACGACTTAGGAGACTCATATATAGTAGAGGACGAAGGGTAGTAGCGGTTTTTAGGGTTTTATCAAGGGTTACTTTCGTTTTTCTAGCTTAAGGTAACTATTCCGAGTTACTCGACGATATAATGTTACATTTGTTATGTGTTGGATGTTATGTGAGTAGTAATTTGTTAGGTTTTATTCATATGAATTATTGTTGTTAAGTTTATTAGTTTTATGGTTATTTCATATGTTTGTAGTGTTGAATTGAATTGATAATGGTTGTGTGTTGTTGGAATGGTTTTGTATCATTGTTGAGACGGGTTTTGGATGGAAAAGGAAGGAGATAGTAGGGCTGCCCAAAACAGCCCCAAAACAGGCCGTGTGTGGGGCGTGTTTGTGGCGTGTTTGCGGTGTGTTTGTGGCGTGTTTGTGGCATGTGTGTGGCCGGGTTTGGCTGTTGTTCGGGTTGTGTGTTTGAGCCTTTGTTTGATGCTTTTTGTTTGTCATTTGTACAATTGAACATGTTGATATTTTGGTGCATTAGTAATTTTTATTATTATGAGAAATTGTTGGAAATGGGTTAGCTTATAAGTTGGAATAATTTTTCCTTATGTTGATAATTTTCACATGAATTGTATTATGTTGAATTGTGTGATTTGAGTCAAAATGAGTCAAGACTCTGAGCTGGGCCAATATGACCGAATGAGTTTGGTCAAATTAGGTTTAAACCGGTCAGCCCTGATTTGACCAATGACCCGTCGCGGGACTTGGGTCGGGGATTTGTCTTTGGGGTAAGTTTGGATGACTATGGTTGATATTGAATGTTATATTTTAATGCCTTGGCCATGTTGGTTTGGAATGTTGGATTGTCATTTGATTATATTTGTATGTAGTCGTCCATATGCTAGCTTGTGATCATTTGTATTTACAAGTTTGGACTTTTTGCCCTTTTTATTGTTAAGTTGGCTAAAGTATTCACTTGGGACGAGGTCTTAAGTGAGTATTTTCAGTCATTGTCATAGATAGGTCATTATAGTCTTTGACGAGTGTATGTTCACGGCTTAATAGCCTTTGTGTTCCCGGCTTGGTGGGTTTATATCCAAGCTGGGGCATGACTTTTCTGCCTATTTTGTGAGTGGATGGTCAGCTTAAGTACTAGCCAACCCTTTGGTGGACTCCTTAGGGTACTCATGTGGTTTTATCATGAGTCTTGGGTGCGGTGGTTTTATCCGCATTTCTCTAGGTCTGCGCAGTCTAGGATTAGGGTTGAGTTGTATCTTGGCCATGTTTTAAATGTAACCTCTGAGCTAAAATACTAGCTTCCCTACCTCGTGGTATAGACTCGAGTTACAAAGTGACTATTGACTGTACTAGGAACTTATGCTGTCTCTAGATATATTGCCCTTTCTTGTTTGATGATTCTATGAAACATAGAAGGTGAGATGCAAGCCGGCTATGGTTGATAGAGTTTGGATTCCCGTATGATATGTGACTCACATGATAGTGTAGCTTGAGTTGGTCTAGTATTCACATACTAGGACTATATGTTATTTATATTGAATTTCACATGAAAAGCTTGATGGTTTAGCCTTTAAATGGGCTATGTATTATATTTGCTCATATTTATATGCTTTCATGTTATATTAACATGACAGTTCGTGGCTGGGAGAACTCGGAGTTACTCCCCACTGACTGTGGCTTTCGTGTTTGTATAAAATGCGATTGACAGGTAGGTGATGCTTATATGGGGTACACGGACGAGCTAGCGAGCAAAGTAACCTTGGAACTTAGATTGGTTCCCATTTTGTAGTGACACGTATGTCACACTTTAGGGACATATGTCTTCCTCTGTACATTTGTTTTGTATCATTTTGTATTCCGCTATTTTTAGCGATGGTTATGTAAATAAGTTTGTTAGACCTTGCATGTTTTGACACCTTCTATTAGGATATCTTTATAACAGGTTCAGGTTTTAAAAATTACAGGTTTTTACTCAAATGAACCTATTACAAACATATCCATGCAGTTTTTATTTAGAAATTACGTGTTTAATTTTTTTTCGCAATTTTTGAGGGTGTCACAGTTGGTATCAGAGCTTATTTGCTCCCAACGCACGTTTGTGCACCCTACTATAAATAACTTGACCTTGAAATAATAAACTTGAGAGATGGGTAGGATGGGTATATTTAGGACTTTATGTTGTAGTCTCTTTGTGATTGCTATTTGTTAAGTAAGTCTTTGTTAAGTAAGCCAATGTCTTCTTTTGTAAGATGGCTCCTCCAAGAAAAGCTGTAGATACTGCAATCCTACAAGCTCTTACTCAGATTCTTCAGAATCAACAAAACCAACCTGTTCCTGCTCCTCTTCCTACTCCGCCTCCAGAAGGTGCCCCTGGCACTTATACTTGGGTGGCAAATCAATTAACTCGAAACCACACCAAGACGTATGGTGGTGAAGTAGATCCAGTGGCACTCACTGAATGGTTCCGTGAATTGGAGAAGAGTTTTGCCTTGTATGAAGTTCGTGAAGGTGACAAGGTGAAATTGGCTTCTCATTTCCTTGTGAAAGAAGCGGCTAGATGGTGGTCTATGACTGGTCCTACTTCTATTCTTGAACCTGGCTTTGGTTGGGATCGCTTTAAGGATCTAGTTGAAACTAGATTCTATCCAAAAGAGCTGAAACAACAAAGACTTAAAGAGTTCATGGAATTGAAGCAAGGAAATCTTTCTGTTCAAGCCTTTACCGATAAGTTCAATGAACTTTCTCACTATGCCACTAGACTTGTCACTCTTTGAACACTATCCGTGAATTACCTCATGAATTTATCGTAGAATTTCAAAAGTTAGGGATAAGCCTGGGTGAGAAGGGCTTTGATCATCTTAGTGCCTTGAGTGCAGAACCTGACTTTTACCGTGAGATCCGTACTTGCCTACCTGAAGATGCTACTTTCAAATCCATCCAAGCAAAAATTCAGCTTGGGCAAGCTAAGGATTGTGTGGTGGATAGTGATGGATATCTTCGTTACCATGGTAGGATGTATGTTCCGAATGTAGCTGAGTTGAGAAAGAGGATCCTTGTTTAGGCTCACCTTTCTCCTTATTCTATTCATCCTGGTGGTGACAAGATGTATAAAGACTTGAGATTACAATTTTGGTGGCCTAGAATGAAGATTGATGTCCTAGATTATGTTAGCAAATGTCTTACCTGCCAGAAAGTGAAAATTGAGCATCAGAAACCCGGAGGGTTGCTACAACCTTTGGATGTTCCTCTTTGGAAATGGGAGTCCATTGCCATGGACTTTGTGATGGCTTTACCTAGAACTACTGGTGGAAAGGATGCTGTTTGGGTAGTTGTAGATCGACTGACCCAATGTGCTAGATTTATACCGATCAAGGAAACATGGAATTTAAATGTTCTAGCTGGTGCCTATGTGAAAGAGATAGTACGCTACCATGGAGTTCCTAAAGATATAGTTTCAGACCGAGACCCGAGATTCTGTTCTCGTTTCTGGACTGCTTTACAAGAAGCCATGGGTAGTAAGCTACTAATGAGTACAGCTTTTCATGCCGCTACAGACGGACAGACTGAGAGGACTATCCAGACATTAGAGGATCTTCTCCGAGCTTGTGCCTTAGATTTTCATACTTCTTAGGAGAAATGTTTACCTCTTGTTGAATTCTCCTACAACAATAGCTATCAAGCCTCTATTAAAATGTCACCTTATGAAGCTTTGTATGGTAGGAAGTGTCGTACTCCTGTCTGTTGGGATCAAGTCCAAAATGCTCATGTGTTAGGACCTGATTTGGTGACTGAGACCGTCAATCAGGTTCAGATAATTAGAGAGCGCATGAAATCCGCTCAAGACCGACAGAAATCTTATGCCGATATCCGTCGTCGACCACTTGCCTTTGAAGTTGATGATCGAGTATTCCTCAAGGTATCACCTATGAAAGGGGTGAAACAGTTTGGTGTAAAAGGGAAGCTAAGTCCCAAATATATTGGTCCATTCCGTGTGCTTGAAAAGATTGGTTCCGTTGCTTACCGTTTGGAGTTGCCTCCGAATTTGAGCAAGGTTCATAATGTCTTCCATGTATCTCAGTTAAGGAAGTACATTCGTGATCCGAGCCATGTCATTCAAGAGGAAATTCTAGATTTAGAGCCTAGCTTGACTTTGGAAGAAAGGCCGATCCGGATCCTTGAAAGAGCAAACAAGCAACTTAGGAGCAAAGTTGTGCCCCTAGTTCGTGTCCTCTGGCGTTGTGGAAATGTCGAAAAAGAAACTTGGGAGCCTGAATCTTCTATGTTAGCTAAATATCCCGAACTCTTCTCGTGAGGTTATTCCTTTTTCTTACGTATTCTCCGCGTTAATAGTCCTTGCTTAGTGTTTAGAAACCGTAGTTAGAATTTAGTTATAGCTAGTGGAGTTATTACCCTTATGATAAAAATTTTAAACTAAAGGTGTTGAAAATATTTTAATGTTTTTCACTGGTTTTAACGTCAATGGGTGTTAAAGCTTGTTATTGGAGACGTCCGATAATTAGTTTGCTCATTCGTTGGTGTAAAAGTGTATTTTTATGTCCTGGAATTGGAATATTGATGTTCTTGAGTGATCGACAAGAGTATCTCCGTTCCATTGAAAGGACACTTATATTTTCATACGTTCATATCTTGAAAATTTTATTTATTTGATTTTAAAAGATAGACTTATATATATACAATGACTCTTTCTTCTAAGTTTCGGGGACGAAACTTTTTAAAAGGAGGGATGATTGTAACACCCCGTAAATTTGGACCGTTATTATATTTTAAAAGTAATATTTTAAATCAACTTTAATTTAATATTAATTTAATTGAAATAATAATAATTCGATAAAATATAATTTTATTTTAGTTTGAAGTAATATAATTATTTTTGATAGTTTGGAAATGTTTAAAAGTAATTTAAACTATATTTAAACCTTTTTCTTTAATAAAAGAGTATTTCAAAGAAAAGTCGTAAAAATGGGATTTTCCATTTCTTACGGTCGTTGGGTAAATGAGTTAGGATATTAGGCATTGGGGTACTTAATTTTCTAGTAAACTCGTGTTTAAAAACTTTAGCGTTGTCGGAAATCGCGTTTGACGAATAATTCGAATTCCCGTCAAATCGAACCAAAACCGAGTAAAAAAAAAAATAGACCCAATACCCCATGACCCTTCTTCAGCCAGCCAACTTCCCCTCTCCCTTAGGTTTCATTTTTATTTTCCCTATTTCGTTCTAAACATCAAAAATCAAAAAAAAAAAACTTACAATCGTAATTTCAGCATAACTTCTTCGTTTCTAGTCCGATTTTCGCAAAATTTATATATTCGGAATCCTCTCTTCAAGATCTACATCCTAGTATGTTTTAATTCCAGTTTCCCTAATTTCGATTTAAGCTTATTTTGGGGTATAATTTCGGTTTATGTGATAATTGTTGTGTTTTTGTTGTTTTAAATAGGTGAAGATCATGAAGACGACTTAGGAGACTCATATATAGTAGAGGACGAAGGGTAGTCGCGGTTTTTAGGGTTTTCTCAAGGGTTACTTGCGTTTTTCTAGCTTAAGGTAACTATTCCGAGTTACTCGACGATATAATGTTACATTTGTTATGTGTTGGATGTTATGTGAGTAGTAATTTGTTAGGTTTTATTCATATGAATTATTGTTGTTAAGTTTATTAGTTTTATGGTTATTTCATATGTTGGTAGTGTTGAATTGAATTGATAATGGTTGTGTGTTGTTGGAATGGTTTTGTATCATTGTTGAGACGGGTTTTGGATGGAAAAGGAAGGAGATAGTAGGGCTGCCCAAAACAGCCCAAAACAGGCCGTGTGTGGGGCGTGTTTGTGGCGTGTTTGTGGCATGTGTGTGGCCGGGTTTGGCCGTTGTTCGGGTTGTGTGTTTGAGCCTTTGTTTGATGCTTTGTGTTTGTCATTTGTACAATTGAACATGTTGATATTTTGGTGTATTAGTGATTTTTATTATTATGAGAAATTGTTGGAAATGGGTTAGCTTATAAGTTGGAATAATTTTTCCTTATGTTGATAATTTTCACATGAATTGTATTATGTTGAATTGTGTGATTTGAGTCAAAATGAGTCAAGACTCTGAGCTGGGCCAATATGACCGAATGAGTTTGGTCAAATTAGGTTTAAACCGGTCAGCCCTGATCTGACCAATGACTCGTCGCGGGACTTGGGTCGGGGATTTGTCTTTGGGGTAATTTTGGATGACTATGGTTGATATTGAATGTTATATTTTAATGCCTTGGCCATGTTGGTTTGGAATGTTGGATTGTCATTTGATTATATTTGTATGTAGTCGTCCATATGCTAGCTTGTGATCATTTGTATTTACAAGTTTGGACTTTTTGCTCTTTTTATTGTTAAGTTGGCTAAAGTATTCACTTGGGACGAGGTCTTAAGTGAGTATTTTCAGTTATTGTCATAGATAGGTCATTATAGTCTTTGACGAGTGTATGTTCACGGCTTAATAGCCTTTGTGTTTCCGGCTTGGTGGGTTTATATCCAAGCTGGGGCATGACTTTTCTGCCTATTTTGTGAGTGGATGGTCAGCTTAAGTACTAGCCAACCCTTTGGTGGACTCCTTAGGGTACTCATGTGGTTTTATCATGAGTCTTGGGTGCGGTGGTTTTATCCGCATTTCTCTAGGTCCGCGCAGTCTAGGATTATGGTTGAGTTGTATCTTGGCCATGTTTTAAATGTAACCTATGAGCTAAAAATACTAGCTTCCCTACCTCGTGGTATAGACTCGAGTTACAAAGTGACTATTGACTGTACTAGGAACTTATGCCTGTCTCTAGATATATTGCCCTTTCTTGTTTGATGATTCTATGAAACATAGAAGGTGAGATGCAAGCCGGCTATGGTTGATAGGGTTTGGATTCCCGTATGATATGTGACTCACATGATAGTGTAGCTTGAGTTGGTCTAGTATTCACATACTAGGACTATATGTTATTTATATTGAATTTCACATGAAAAGCTTGATGGTTTAGCCTTTAAATGGGCTATGTATTATATTTGCTCATATTTATATGCTTTAATGTTATATTAACATGACATTTCGTGGCTGGGAGAACTCGGAGTTACTCCCCACTGACTGTGGCTTTCGTGTTTGTATAAAATGCGATTGACAGGTAGGTGATGCTTATATGGGGTACACGGACGAGCTAGCAAGCAAAGTAACCTTGGAACTTAGATTGGTTCCCATTTTGTAGTGACACGTATGTCACACTTTTAGGGACATATGTCTTCCTCTGTACATTCGGGTTGTATCATTTTGTATTCCGCTATTTTTAGCGATGGTTATGTAAATAAGTTTGTTAGACCTTGCATGTTTTGACACCTTCTATTAGGATATCTTTATAACAGGTTCAGGTTTTAAAAAAATTACAGGTTTTTACTCAAATGAACCTATTACAAACATATCCATGCAGTTTTTATTTAAAAATTACGTGTTTAATTTTTCCGCGATTTTGAGGGTGTCACAAGGTAACTAAGATTATTATTTACAAAATGGTTAAAACATACACTCTTTGTCCCATTAATTTGTTAATCTTTTAAATCTTTGTAAGGTGATTTTAATAAATAAATAAATAACAACATATAATTTATTGAGACGAAATAAAAATCTATTATCTACATTTTACCCAATTAATAATTTTAGATTTTAGATTATACCTAATTTTTTAACTTTATTAATATCAATTATGCAAAAAAAAACAAGTGCATTTTTGCACGGGGCATAAAACTAGTCAAATGCATATAATTGAATAAAATGGAGGAAGTAGTATTTTTAGTAATTAAGTAATTTATATATAATTATGTTCAGGTTACACGTCAATCTCAAAGTATCAAATTTCCTCTCTTATACCACTTAAGAATGTTACCAAGCTATAATATTTAACTTCTTTATATATTATTGTCTAAATAACCGTGCATTCGCACAGGATCCACAGTAGTTAAGTATTAATTTCAAAACTGGAATTGCCTGAGTACTCGTATTTATAGTAGATAAGATGGATATTGAATATTACTAATACGTAAATATTTTACTTTTGTTCCAATCATTTGTTTTCCTTTAATTAAAATATTACTCACAAAGAATATAAAAGACAAAAAAATAAACGAGTAACTAACTATTGATTGCTTCATGGAAGCGTTTGACTGAAACATGATTATCTTTATCAACAACATTTGGGATGGCATTAAAAAAGGACCATTACCAATCCGCTAACTTAATAATTTTGTGGTTCTATGAATGTTATACGATGATCAATATCGTAACGAGAAACAAAAACACCTCTTCATCCCATTCATATTTTTCGTATATATATATGCAAGAAATATAAGAAAATAAACATGATAATATGGTATATAATTACATATCTCCAGCTGAGTATCTTAGGCTGCCATATCCTCCACCATATATAAGTCGTATCCAGAGAAATTCAGTGAAAGGGTATAACTATGCTTCTGGATCTTGCGGTATCCTCCCCAAAACAGGTCGTAAATATGTAAGAAGTCTTACTTTCAATCTTCTCCTCATCAATCTGTTACCAGACTAACTATGTTTATTTATTTTGTTGATTTGGGAGAATTGTAGGGGTATTGCTTGAATTTAGATGAACAAATGACACTTTTTGAAAAAACGATAACAACGGTTTTGGTCCCGAACTTACATCATCAGCTTTCCAAACATTTGGCTGAGTCTATATTTCTCTTCGTTGTGGGCAGCAATGACTACCTTGGCACCTTTTCTGATACAAGTGAACTCGACCCACGTCAATTTGCCCAATCACTAATTCAGTCATTATCTCAAAAATTAAGGTAGTTAATATAAATAATTGTTAATGTTTTGAATATTAAAAATCAATTATATTTGGTACTAAATTAAAGCTGGTACAGAAACTGTATGAGTTAGGAGGTTAGAAAGGTGATGGTATTAGATATCGGGCCACTAGGGTGCCTTCCAGCAGTAATAAGAAGCTCCAAGACCAATGCAAGATGTGATGAAAACTTGAATCAAAGAGTATTAATCTTCAACACTCAGCTTGCTTCCAAGTTACAGAATTTAACATCCACTCTCAAAGACTCGCATTTCTTATTCATCCAATCCCACAATATTATTTACGACACCATACTCAATCCTGCTAGCTACGGTATGCTACTACAACATTTGAAAATCCAATAACTAACTAAATACTTGAAACATGGATAAATATTTTATATTTAAGAAGTATGTTAAACATAAATTATAGGATCTTGATTATAACGATAATTACTGAAAGGTACTTACGTGGTGCAGCCATCAGATCTGATAATAAAGTTACTTGAGAAAGATAAATAATAAACCCTTATTGGTTTGCCTTCTCCTACCTTCCTTATTCTCTAATTCACTTTCTTTCTTGTGTGTTGCTGATATGAATGAATTAGGTTAAAGCACAAACAGGTGTACTTATATAGAGAGGTGGCAGGAGGGGCTTTATGGAATAAGTAGTCAGTTATGTAAATAGCCTGTAACTATTTACCATAATCTACTTAAACTAGGACTCCTAATAAAAACCCGAAACAATATATTTAACCATTATCTAATTAAGGCAACTAATATCAGTAATTAGGTCCACACAATAGAGAATTAAATAATATTAATATAATAATTCTTACATTCTCCCACTTGGACCATATTACTGATTAAAACATAATGTCACACTTAATTATAACATAAGGCGCGTAGACGGTTAAATAAACACATAATGGGTTTATCTTAATTACCCTGATTATCCCTGAACAACTGGTTGAGTCATGGCGGAGACACTACTATAAAAGAGAAGTGGTCCTTCCATGTACTACGGACCAATCACTTAGAATAATCAGTATGTACAAGGAGCAAACATAATCCCCAAATAATGTCCTTGAGGAAAAGGACTAATTCTGTTAATCGTGCAACAATAATGTATACAACAACAATAATACGATACAGAAAAGTGTTCGGAAATCATCATCATAATAAAACATAAGTCGATTAATCAAAACATAAGTGTCATTATTACAAAGCACTAGCATGATCCAAACATAAACGAAAAAGCCTTAATGATTATTCTCCAGACCAATATCAATAGCATGCTTCATAAATGTCTTTGGAGGTAATCCCTTAGTTAAAGGATCTGCTATATTAGCACTAGTCATAATGTGCTCAATTGACACAGTGTTTTTCCGAACTTCCTCCTTAACTGACAAGTATTTCATTTCCATGTGCTTTATTCCTTTAGAATACTTGTCATTCTTCGAAAAGAAGATCGATGCGGTATCATCACAATAAATTCTCAACGGCCTTGCATCATAATGCATAATGCTAAGCCCTAAAGGAGAATTCCGCAACCATAAAGCTTGAATAGTAGCCTCAAAGCACGCTACAAATTCAACTTTCATAGTGGATGAGGCAATAATTGTTTGTTTAGCACTTTTCCAGGAGATTGCTCCCCTAGCTAAAACAAACACATAACCAAAAGTGTTTTTCCTTGAGTCCACGCATCCTCCAAAATCTGAGTCATCATATCCAATAACCCATTTCAGGATTGGACTGATATCGACCCAACATACCTACTGCAAAACTTATGTTAGGTCTCGTACAGACCTGCGCATACATTAAGCTTCCAACCAGAGATGCATAAGGAAAGTTTTTCATGGTATTTCGTTCTAGCTCAATCTTAGAATACATACTTAAGTTGAACTTATCCCCTTTCTGAATAGGAACATCATTGGGATTACATTTTACCATGTTGAATCTTTATAAGACTTTACTGATATAGACTTTCTGAGACAACCCTAATGTCCTTTGTGATCTGTCTCGAGATATTTCCACCCGGATCACATAGGACGCCTCTCCCATATCTTTCATCTCAAAGTTGTTTGATAGGAAATCTTTAGTTTGACGTAATAGTCCCAAATCACTGCTTGCTATAAGTATGTCATCGACATATAGAACCAAAAATGCAAAATTACTCCCACTGATCTTCAGGTATATACACTAATCAACAGTGTTTTCTTGAGACCCAAAGGAGGTAATGGTATTATGGAACTTAATATACCATTGTTGAGAAGCTGGCTTAAGTCCATAAATGGACTTCTTTAATATACAGACCTTGTCCTCTTTGTCATCAATAATGAAGCCTTCAGGCTGAGCCAGGTAGACTTCTTCTTCCAAACTCCCATTCAAGAATGCCGTTTTCACATCCATTTGATGTAGCTCTAAATCAAAATGAGCTACAAAAGCTAAAATGATCCATAATGAATCCTTCTTAGAAACTGGAGAGAAGGTTTCATTATAATCAATGCCTTCTTTCTGATTAAAGCCTTTAGCTACCAGTCTGGCTTTATGTCGTTCAATATTACCCGAGGAGTCGCGCTTGGTCTTAAAGACCCACTTGCAGCCGACAGCCTTATGACCTACTGGTAAATTGACCAACTCCCAGACCACATTCTTAGCCATAGACTCCATCTCTTCTTTCATGGCATTAATCCATTTATCGGAATCATTACAATTCATAGCTTGTGAAAACGTAACCGGATCATTATCAATATTAATGTCAAATTCACATTGTTGTAGATATACATAATCGTCTGAAGTAGTTGGCTTTCTAGGTCTTGTGGACCTTCTTAATACTATTTCAGGGGCTGTATCAACAACTTCAGTGGCAATGTTATCATTCGGGAGTGGAGGGTCATCAACGTTAGGGTCCACAATATTGACTGGGTCAACATTATCATTATGTGGAACATCATCAATTGAAATTGGGGGCAAGGAAGCTGGAATTGCCACCCTAACTTCATTGACTATGACATCCCTTACCTGATCACTCCCACTAACTTCGCCATTCTCAAGGAATTTGGCATTTCCGGTTTCCACAATTCTTGTTTTGTGTGTAGGACAGTAAAACCTATACACTTTAGACTTTTCTGGATAGCCGATAAAGAACCCACTAATGGTTCTTTGATCGAGTTTCCTTTCATGTGGATTATAAATGCGTGCCTCTGCTGGGCATCCCCATATATGCAAATGTTGAAGACTCGGTTTCCACCCTTTCCACAGTTCAAATGGTGTCTTTGAAACTGCCTTACTGGGAACCCGGTTTCCAACATACATAGCAGTCATAAGGGCATGCATCCACAACTTCATGGGTAAGTTGGTATTACTCATCATTGTCCTTACAGCCTCTAATAGGGTTCGATTACGCCTCTCAGCTACACCATTCATCCATGGAGAACCAGAAGTTGTGTACTGAGGGACAATACCCAAACTTTCATGGAGTTTTGCAAAGGGACCAGGATGTTGTCCTGATTCATCATATTTGCCATAATATTCACCACCTCTATCTAACATTATGATTTTCACTTTCTTTCCCAATTGCCTTTCCACCTCCTTAATGTAAACCTCTAAAGCGTTTACTGATTGAGATCTTTCATGCAAAAGGTAAAGATAACAATAACGTGAATAATCATCGATAAATGTGATGAAATATTCCTCTCCGCTCATGGAGGGAACATCAAATGGACCACAAATGTCTGTATGTATGATTTCTAATAACGCAGTGCTTCTTGTGGACCCTTTCTTGGTGTGTTTGGTTTGCTTACCTTTAATGCATTCCACACACGTCCAAAATCCGTAAAATCAAGAGAAGGTAACATATTGTTTTTAACTAATATGTTCATTATTTCTCTTGAAATATGGGCCAAACGTTTATGCCACAAGAAGAAGGAACTTTCATTAGAGCCTGTATCTAGCCACCATGTATTAGAAGGAATTTCATCATAATTTGATTCGAAACATACTAAAGCCAAAAGCTTATCCTTCTTTTCGAATCAATTCTCACGCTTTATGCAGTCTTGCTGAAAGTGCCCAGGTTTCCTACAGAAAAGGCAACTTTACTGCTTCTTAATTTCTTTCTTTATGCCAGTTGCAGACGGTTTATCAGAAGGGCTTAACTTAATGCCCTTTCTGTTTCTAAACTTACCTTTAGATTTTCCGCTTACATGATGCACATGATGTGCCTGGGGATAAGTTCAGACATAAGCCTTCCAGCTACCGCTTTCTCGGTAGTCTGAAAGCGTTCCTTAATGATTTCCATGTACTTACTGGCTGTAGTACAGCCTATCTCCGAAATGG
>JAIUZE010071926.1:0-53450 GCA_022085475.1 Heliosperma pusillum | reverse complement strand
GACCGAGTACATGTTGTACTCGGCCGAGTATGACGGATTTCAGGGTTTAGTTGGACGGTTGATTTAAGGTTAAAAGAGGAATTAGTTTTTCATAATTCAGTTTACGTTCTTAAATTACAAAACCCTACTCTCTCAAAACTATCCCTAATTCCTGAAGAAACCTTTCATTATCTCGTGCCGCATCTGATCTTTTGCTATGTCGATTGATTGCTGGCTAAGTACTATTGATTATGATTGATTGTTTGTATTGAGTTATGTAACCCTAATTGATTAGGGGCAAAGGGAAACAAGTGTTAGTATTAATTATGTTAATTGAATGTTTAGGGGAAGGAATTCATAAAGAAGATTATTGATGTAATGATTGTAATTTGCTGCGGATTTGCTATAAGGTAGAGTTTCCCAACTCAGTAATTGTGTTATTAATCAATGTTATAAGATACTTTATGTTACTGTTTGTGATTGATGATGGAGATGATGAAGTTCGGGTTTGGGGAGTTGTTCTCGATATCATGGTTACTCTGGTTACTTGTGATTAGTGATCATGTTGGGAGACAGGTCACACCCCGAGTTTGCCCCCGTGGTTATCCTGCCACGTGAGGGATCTGCACATTAATGATCCGGGTTTATCTCGCTGCGGTGAGATGGAACATCGATGCCTGTGGCTTCAGTCCAGGGTTAATAGGTGGTTTATAGGGCAGGATGGTAACGTGAGCCTACAGAGGTGTCCGCTGGCGGTGGCCCTATGGTTTTTCTATCCCTTGTGCTTTTCTTGTGCATTGATCAGTAGACATATTTACTGACCCTTCTACTGTTTACAAAACTGCTTTGATCCATTGGGGGATGGTGAGCAGGTGATCGCATGCACTCCTTAGAGCATGACGGGAAAGAGGACGGGATCACCTATCGAGTCTAGCTTCCGTATTACTTGGAGTCTTAGATAGTTTTTAATCATTCTTTATATCTTTTTTATTGATTGGAATTTGGTCGGATGGTATGCCATCCGTTTGAGACTTGTATTCACATTTAAACTTTATATTAAGTAAAATGTTTTCCTTTATTGCTTGTTGTGATGTTCACTACCTCGGACAACCGAGATGGTAGCACTTCCGTGTGCTAAGGGGGCCTTGTAAGGTACCTTGGTGTATGAGGGTGTTACAAGTGGTATCAGAGCGATCGGTTTTGGAACCTAAAAACCAATGAACTTAATGAACTAGGAGTGTCTAATAAAATGAACTCGGGTATGGGTCATAAGGAGCTACCGTAAAGATTTCGGAGACGTCCCGGAATCGCACTCTTGCCCCTATAGCTCTTACTTGGTCACCATGGGAAGTGTCGGGGCGTTATGTTTACTTTATGTTGCTTATGTTGTGTGTTAAGAATATGTGAAATAGAGATGGATGTGGAATGGAGTGGCGTGATGAATTGTTTCATGTGTGTATCACATGAGGATGATGTGAATGGTGTGATGAGATGTTAACCACATGAGATGTGCATGATTATATGATGTACATGAAATGTAATGGCATGATGATGAGCATGAACGAAATGTAATGTGTGAAACAGTGTTGAATTTTGGCATGAAATATGATATTGAGCATGTATGAAACGAAATATGCATGAATGGTGGTAACTTTGGCATGAGAAAATGTTTCATTATTAACAAACATGTATATGTATGTGTTACGTGTGTTTAATGTGGTTAACAAGTTGTTGTTGTGGTGATATGAACTATGGAGGATGATGAGTATGGAATGTGATGAATATGACATGAAGTCGATATGAGATTTGAGTATGACATGATGAACATGAGAATTTTACGTGGAATAAATGACATGTTTGAACTAAGTATATTTTGAGTTACTTGATATTGGTATGTTGAGATTAAAATAACATGTAAATGGTTGTGAACTATGGTCTTTTATGTGATATGAGTTATGTTGATGAGTAGTGAATTTGTTTGGTAACAAAAATCTGAATTGTATGGAGTTTGATTTTGGAATATCTGTCTTTAAACTGCTATAACTTAAGTTCTAGAAATGCTATTGATGTAATTCCAAGTGGAGGTGATAGCTTGTCCTGTTACAGTTCTAACGGTAGGTCATGAGCCGAAAGAGACTTAGAATTGAGGGAGATATGCCCATTTTACAAAATATGGTATGTGTGCTGAGAAGTCCGTCGTACTCGACCGAGTGCATTAGGGCACTCGACCGAGTATAGAGTACTCGACCGAGTTCACTTTGCATTCGACCGAGTGTCTAGAATTTTTGCGTCTGGATGGTTACAAGGTTCTTGTACTCGACCGAGTGAGTTGTATTCGACCGAGTGGCTTCGCCACAGTGGGTGAATTGTGAAATTGTTTTGTCAATGTATGGATGTGTTCAGTTAGTTATGTACTTAATTGTCCCGTCTCTAATATGTGTGGAGGAGGTGTCATCGTGTTGCGTCATAGTGTATGATTGATATGTGTTTCGAATATATATTGGTCTTTGCGAATGAGTTTGAAGGATTCTATAAAGTAAATATGTTTCCCATGATTGTATTGTTTTGTGACACATGTATATGTTTATATATGGTTACGACGGATAAATTGGTAAGCCTTATGAGAGAGATAGAAAATCGATTTTGTAATATGGGAGGTGTAATAATGTTGTGAATTAAAGCAATATATAGAGACGTGCGTATTTATATGATCAAATGATAATGTGAGATTGGAAAGGTATGAATTGAGGATTTAGAAGAGAGACATGAATGGTTATAAAGGGGAATGTGTGTGCGATATAGAGGAAAATGGGGATGTTTGTGATGATTAGTGATATATGCGATGAGAACCGATATAGAGGAATGCAATGATGATGGTACCCAGAGAGCCTAGTCTGGTTGAGGTGTAAATAGGACTTGGATGTTATTGTTTGATGAAAATCCGGATAACTAAGGGACAATTGTGGAGATGAAATATTATGAAAAGTATGATACGAGGTAAGCGTTGTCGTGAGGTATGCTAAGGATAGATAATAATAATATATGATGAGTTTCGTTGTTTGTTTGGTGTATTAGTAACAAATGAAGGAAAATAGTGTGGTCAGGGAATTATTGTTACGTATGATTAGAAGATTGTGGCGACTTGTTGTTAAGTATGGGATCTGGAGATAATAAGAAGGTAGTCGCGTTATTGGAGGACCAGCTAGTGAGAGTGATTCTTTGGGAATAGTGAGAAAGTGTGATTGGTGTGAATTGGTCGAGGTATATATAACGAATTGGTTAAGCAAGGAATAATGGAAGCAATAGAAAAGTGTAATTGGAATTATGTTGTTGAGTTTGTAATATGACCTGTATTTGGAAGTATGAGTTGAAATGGAAGTATAAGTTGAAATGAGGTAAATTAAAAGAAAAGTAATAAGAGGAACATATTTTGGGGGTAAGTGTGGAGGATGCAAAGGAAATAATTTGGTAAGAAAGAGTTAATGAAAGATGAAATTGTTTTCGAAAAAGATGATGAGTGATTTTGGGATAAAATAATATGAGGTATATGTATATTGGCAGATAATATTTTGTGAAAATTGTCGGTCAGTAATAAAAAAGAATGATGAGGAAAGTTAAGGTGAAATCATTTATGACTTTGGAAGTACTCTAGATAGTGGCCGTGCGAAATGTATTGGTATTTGGTGGTGTATTGATAGAATATCGTTATTATAGAATTGAGCGGTGTGAAGTTTTGGATTGATGTAATGGTGGACAAGAGATTTAAATGGGAAATTAAGAATGAAAATTCTGATAGAGTTGCTAGTCGTGGTCGAGTTGAGGAAGTTATAAAGAGAGTATAGTATTGTTTGGACGAATGTTACAATTGAGTGTGGGGGTAGATTTCCTCTGCCTTCTTATTTTGTTTCAGGCGACTTCCGCTAGGGCTGAGCAAAAATATACGATACGGTTTTAATATACGGATACGAGACAGTATACGGTTTTAATTACAGGGATTTCCGCGTACACGATACGAATTTCCGAGTATACGATACGGTTTTTATAAAAACCATACCGGGTCCGGGTCGGGGTAAATCAAAACCAGGTATACGGTTTTGACCCGGTTTAATTAAAAATAACCAAAAAAAAAAATTGTATGTAAAATTTTGTTTTCTATTTTGACTATATGGGTGAAATTTTGAGCACCAATCATTTTATGTGAAACTTGTAATATACGCAACTCACTTTATCAGTGACAAATTTCCGTGTGAAATTTGGCAAATTTGTATTTTGCTATTTTACCTACTAACTTTGCAAGTAATTGTGTTTTGTAATAATGATCCTAGTGGATTATATAAGCATCTTATTTATTGGTCGTTACTAATGTTGTGGACTCGATTTCTAGGTTTGAGCATTATCAATTAAATCGGATCCGGGTATACGGTTTTCGGGTACCTGGTTTAACCGGGTATACGAAATCAGGGTACCCGGTTAAACCGGGTCGGATCGGGGTTCTAATTTTTGGCCTTCCAAAAACCGGGTACCCGGTACGGTTTTCACCCCTAACTTCCTCTGCTGTTCAAAAGGATTTTATTTCAAGTGAAAATTTTTATTAAAGAAATTGTAAAAGTTTTATCTGTGTTTTGTATTACTTCATATAAAAAGGATTTTGTAACAATAAACTTTGTATATTAATTATTATATCCACGTATTTTGGTTCAGTTTGTACTTCATTACAGTTTTCATTATAGTTGAGATATATTGGGATCTAGATTTATTGTTCGGATTACCTAGACGTTATTGTGAGCTTATGAGTTTTATGATGGATTAGTGGACTGAGGTCTGAGTGTTTTCGTGTAACGCTTGGAGACAAGTGTATGGGAAGTATTGGTAGTATGCGTGTGTCAAATGTGGTTACTTATATCATGGCTTGTATAGTCTTTTTCTTGTGTAATGGTGTCATTAGTTGGTGGTCTGTATGCCGAAATTGTGATAATGCGAGTCTTCATGGGTTAGCTATGGTATCGAGTCTTGAGAGCATGCAGTAATTATGTGTTGGGCTTGTGTATAGAGGTCGTATTCTATGGTTATCGTTTTGTTAGCTATTGTCTGGTGGGTTTAAGAGTAGAGTCTAATAAGTGGAGCTTATTTAGTCATTATTGTTGAGTTCTTTGTTTTTTTTCTGCATGTACATGTATATTTGGATATTTTGTCATGATGGGTGTGAAGAGGTCAAGAAACTAATTATGGTGTACTTGGGGTTGTAGATGGTTCATTATCGTTGAAGGATATCATGGGGATATGGTGTTAGAGCGTATCATGGTTGCGTGTTATGTGGTTGACATAGGGAGAGAATTCAGAAGGATGTTATGAGTAATCGTGGTAAATGATTAAACTAATGTTCCATGTTGAGGATTTCTGATGGATTCTAGGAGATGTGAAAATCGAATAGTGTTTGGGCTATTGGTATATTTGGCAGTGTTTGTATTAGAGTATTTAGCTATTTTGGTAAGATAGGATGATGTAGATAAAGAGAAGAGGTAAGAGTCTAATGAGGAATTGGATTAGAAGGCGTGACAGTGTTTTGGGAAGAGCGGGTTGTCTCACAGCATGGTGATTTTGTGGAATATTTAGGAAGCATTGCGATTGGTTGATAAAGCAAGGGAATTATTGATTAGTTATGTCGTTGAGGTATTATTATCGGTATAGAGGAGGAGTCGTGGTCTTAGCTAAATTGTGATGATCGGTTGTGGTTTACGTGGAAGAATAGAACTATTTTGTATGGTGGATCAGGTGGTGGATCTTGTTAAGAGGTTGAGTTTGATATGATTGGTGAGTGCTACGATATTGTTCAAATAAGAGTGTTGGTAAGTGTTGTTAAAAAGTTGGAGTACTCGTGTGGGTGGGTTGGTTAGTGATATCGTTAGGATGTGAAATTTTTGATAAGTGGCATTTGATGGTGTAAGCTCGGATGTCTCGTCGATGTATGTATTGTTGGAATTTTGGGTTACGATATTGTATCGGATTGTGAGTCTTTGAGGGTACGCTTGATATGTGATGGTGCTAGTGCTCGCGTGACTGCTTGGTTTCTCTTTTGGTTTATGAGGGTGTGATCTTCGGGGATGAAGTTCATTTTTAAGGAGGGAAAAATGTAATAATTCGTGCTAGTTTTGTAAAACTTTCGCGTTCTGATTGGTCTTATTTGTTTGATGAAATCTTACTGGTGGTTTTGTTCCGAGTTGATTTGATATTGGTAGAGTCCTTGCGTCATTGTCTTGTGTTGTGTTGTTATGTGTTGTTGTGACATATGTTTAGCATATGTGTTGTTATATGTTGTTGTGAGATATGTTTAGCATATGTGTTGTTATGTGTTGTTGTGACATATGTTTAGCATATGTGTTGTGTGTGGTGTCTTGTGTTGTTAGTCGGTAGGGGTGTTCGTGTGGTAGGGGTATGAGTTGTGAACTTCGAGGACGAAGTTCGTTCTTAAGGATGGAAGACTATAATACTCCGTATTTGTATGTGCTGGGGCCTGGGGGGCTCGGCCGAGTAGGGTTTACTCGACCGAGTACATTGTGTACTCGGCCGAGTATAGGCTACTCGACCGAGTCGATTTGGCTGATGTCTTAGGTTGGATTCTGATCTCGCGTACTCGGCCGAGTGACATTGGCACTCGACCGAGTGAGTCGTACTCGATCGAGTATATGTTGTACTCGACCGAGTACGACGAATTTCAGGGTTTATTCAGACGGTTGATTTAAGGTTAAAAGAGGAATTAGTTTTTCATAATTCAGTTTTCGTTCTTAAATTACAAAACCCTACACTTTCAAAACTCTCCCTAATTCCTCAAGAAACCTTTCATCATCTTGTGCCGCATCTGATCTTTTGCTACGTCGATTGATTGCTTGATAAGTACTATTGATTATGATTGATTGTTTGTATTGAGTTATGTAACCCTAATTGATTTGGGGGAAAGGGAAATAAGGGTTAGTATTAGTTATGTTAATTGCATGTTTAGGGGAAGGAATTCATAAAAGATGATTGTTGATGTAAAGATTGTGATTTGATGCGGATTTGCTATAAGGTAGGGTTTCCCTACTCAGTAATTGTGTTATTAATCGATGTTATAATATGCTTTATGTTATTGTTTGTGATTGATGATGGAGATGATGAAGTTCGGGTTTGGGGAGTTGTTGTCGATATCATGGTTACTCGTTACTTGTGATTAGTGATTCTGTTGGGAGACAGGTCACGCCCCGAGTTCGCCCCCGTGGTTATCCTGCAACGTGGGGGAAGTGCACATTAATGATCCGGGTCAATAGGTGGTTTGTAGGGCAGACTGGTAACCCGAGCCTATGGAGGTGTCCGCTGCGGTGGCCCTCTGGTTTTTCTATCCCTTGTGCTTTTCTTGTGCATTGATCGGTAGACACATTTAGTGACCCTTCTATTGTTTACAAAATTGCTGTGATCCATTGGCGGATGGTGAGCAGGTGATCGCAGGTAATCCTTAGAGCATGACGGGAACGAGGATGTGATCACCTATCGAGTCTAGCTTCCGCATTACTTGGAGTCTTAGATAGTTGTTAAATATTCGTTATATATTTGTTTCTTGATTGGAATTTGGTCAGATGGTATGCCATCTGTTTGAGACTTGTATTCATATTTCAACTTTATATTAAGTAAACTTGTTTCCTTTATTGCTTGTTGTGATGTTCACTACCTCGGGCAACCGAGATGGTAGCACTTCCGTGTACTAAGGGGCACTTGTAAGGTACCTTGTTGTATGAGGGTGTTAGATACACTAACTAGTATAAACAAACAATGAGATGAGGGCAAAGAGTTATTCTTACTCTTAGCATAAGATAGATTAGCAAACACTAGTGGTTAGTTTACAAGACATAATTAACATGCAATTCAAATTTATCTATTTCATAATTAAAATCAAATCGACTAAAATAAATCAAGTACAACTTATTTCTTAAGTTGGACCCAATTTAATTAAATTATTTACCAATCCATATCTATTCAAATAGGATTAATAAACAATTGCAAAAGAAATAAGAAAACAATAAAATACTGTCCAGACCCGTGCACTTCACGGATCGGAAACTGAGTCTGACCAGAAAAGAACCGTGTACTGCACGGGTTTTGTTTTTCGTTATGTTTAATTAGAAAATCTAATTCTAATGCTTAAAATAAATTCATAAAAAATCGAAATAAATTACTAAATATTTAAAACTATAAACATAAGAATAAAATATTTTTTACAAAATTAAAATTAATAATTTAGAAACTAAAATAATTAAAACCCTAATTGGCTATTAAAACAAATTAAATGCTAATTATCACAAAATATGATAATAAAAGGAGAATTTCATTCCACCTTAATTTAAATCATATTTTCTTCTCCCTTGATCATTTAATATCTTTGCATAATTACTTCATCCTAGAATTTAGTCGTTATTTTGAATTAAAGTAAGACGGTAAATATACATGTTTCTAATACAAAAATAACTACGACATAATACGAATACAACATACGAATTAAACTAACACGATTTGAAAGTTAAATCCTTTACTTGAGATAGACAAAGATAAACACAATGACGAGTTAATAATATAAAACAATCGAGAATAAACGAATAATAAACAATAATAAAAATACGAGAATTAAAAGGGCGAATGCGGCATTATTGCCACCTCAAAATACATGTATTGTTTACAAATTCTTATATCTTAATCGGTATTAGAGTTTATCTCGAGGGGATGTCGTCGACGAAAACAATTTCTGAAATCCCGTTTTCTGGAACAAATCGCAGTGATTTTAAAAAGCCCGTAGATTCTCCGTTACTCGGTGAAAAATCGATTGAAAAGATGATTTGGAAAGAGGACAGAGATTATTTATCAATAATAGTATAGTTTTTTGTTAATGGATATCGGAAGTACGAGAAACGTGGCCGTGAAGGGACTGCTGTCACCATTGAAATAGAGTAATGGCGTCTCTGCTTTGTGTGATAGTTTGAGGGTTGTTTTAGGGTTTTTTTAGGGTTACTTCTTGCTAGTTAGTGCAAGTAAGTTATGAGGGGATGCTAAGGATTGTTAATAGAGGTGTATTTGTATTTTTATAGAGAGGTTTGGAAGGTTTTAAGTAGGGTTTGAAAGAGGAAGAGCAATTTTGATAGAACTATTTGTGGTTGCATATTTCGGTTGTTTATAGGGTTTGGGGAGGGGTTTTCTTGGAGTTTAAGGTAGATAAATGTGGGTAGTATACATGGGTACGAGTTAGAGTTAATGGGTAGTTGAATATGGGTCGATTTGAGCTTGTTTTGGGACTAGTTTGGTATGCGTGAAACAGGGGGCCTGGGCTGCGGTTTGCCTCGGTTTGGGGGTTTTAGGGGCTCGAAAATGGAGGTTGGGAAGTGCTAGTGAGGGGTCTTGAACACTAGACCAAGAGGGGATGAGGTTGGGTCGAAATCTCATCGAAAATCAGGCCCAAAACACAACTTCAATATGAGCTCAAAAGATCGTTGTAAAACCGAGTTTATACTTGTTTTAACACATCGTTTTAAAAAAAAATGAAACGGTAAAATGAAAGAATTCAAATTCGACTTTTCAAGTCAATTTTAAACAAACATCTATTTTATTTTCAATAAAATAAATAAAAAACTCCATTTTAAAATGAATTAAAAATGAATTTATTTGAGACGGAAGTTAATTTTAAATTTCATTTAAAATCATTAAGAATGGGACGACGACGCCAATTCCATATCTTAAAACGGACCACAAACAATGACGATGTCGAACGAGAAATACATGTCGTCCTATCATCATCGGGTGTTTGGCGGGATTTTTATAAATGCATGTATCGAAGGATACATGTATCTACAGAGCCCCACTTTGACTGAGGCTTGGACAAGGCAAAAGTCATATACTGTCCAAATGACATTGTCATGTTCTCAAGCAATATGGAAGGCTCCAACAATTAAAGTGATATTACGTCTAGAATATGTGCATACTAACCAAATATTTCCAAAAACCAAAGTCAAGATGTGAGCATTACATATTTACATGCACTTAAATGATCTCGGTAGACATGGTATAAAGGAAGTTAGCACAAGTTAATACTCAATATTAATGACTCCGGTTTACTAATATGAGTAATGAACTGACGATGACGTTGAACAGACAAATAAATCAAGTACGAGAGATGAGGTACACAAATCATGATGAAAAAGAGCAAATTATTTGAATCTAATCAAACTTTATTCAATAGTAAGGCAAAGAGGGGAATTTGAACTTGAACACCACCCTTAAATCAAGCAAACAATTTTGCGAAAATGTAAATTCGATGAAACGAACCTAGGCAAGCAAGTCATAGTAAACAATTGGTGTAACCAACAAATCACAGGAGAAAACTTTATGTAATATCATAACAAAACAACTCATTCGTATCATGGGATGGGATAATTGTGATTAACATAGTATATATTTGATTTGTACGCTATAAAATCCACTGATTCAAGTTATGTGAAATGTACCTCCATTGCACAGTGGTTAGGGCTCGTGCTGATAACGTGTTGTGAAATAAAGAAGAAGGGAGAAACATAGAGAGAAAGTAGAGAGAAAATAGGGAGACGGATCTATGTTAATATTCCATTATGAGGGTTATATATACACATATAATAGGGCTAGAGTTTTCATAAGATAATATATTCTAGTATCCTACTTCCTCCATTCGATTCCACTCTACCATATTGCTTTTTGCACAAATATTAAGGGAGCCATTAAACAACATCCGAGCCCAGCTCCATCTTGCTTTGCTTTTTGCACAAGTACATAGGGGAGTGTGTAAGATGCTTTATTAAATTGATATTTATAAGGATATGAGTGGGTTATGAGTGGCATTATACGTAAATAAGATGTTTTAATTACGATAAAGTGGTCATTTTACATTCTTTTTTAGGAAAGTGGTAAAGTGGAGTTGAATGGATGAAAAAGAAAATATGGTAGATTGGAGTTGAAGGGAGAAAGTATAAGATATGGACATCCAAATAATAATATTTCATAACACCTAGCACTTTTTTCCAAATTTTTTTGTTCTTTTAATGATAAAAATAATTTTCTTATATTCATCTTTTTTTTAAAAAAATATTTTACGCCTTTTTTATTACATTTTTTTTAGTAAATAACGAGATATTAGGAAATCATTATTTTGATATTATTATTATCTTTTATTATGAAATGCGCGCAGCTTTCATTAAAATAAAATGAAAAGTTTACATGAATTTGGTGGGGAGCCGAGAGACAATCCGGGCCCCCACCCCCTTAGCTAAAGCAAAGCTAAGTCTAGTAAAAATATAAGCGGCCACCTGAGCCCCAGCATCCTGAGATACCGAGAATTTATGGATCCGCTTGAGCAAGTCAACAGCATCCGAGCCCAGCTCCCCAAGCGAAGAGAAAGAGAAGGGTATGAAACCATATCCCGCAGCCGCGCATAAATCCCCATACTTAGCACATTTGCGCTGAGCAACATCAGCGACAACCCGTCCCGGCAGAAAATCTGACATCCCAGGCAGTCTGAGTCAAGGGGGAAGACCCTGTCAAATCAACACACACACATCACGGCCTTTGTTCCAGGAATAAAGCAGCAAATCCGCAGGACGAAGAGATATACCATACCCGTCGACCAAACCGATAACAACCTCCTTGCCCGTAGAAATACCAGGCCTATAGCAGATGTCGAAAAAGGTGTCACGAACGAGGTTATGTCGATGCTTAACCCCCACAGTACCCCATACACATTGATGCGAGTCGTTATACACCAAAAATAAAAGCCTAAGTCTACTAACTAAAGAAGATAGCGGAAGTAGAGTCGATCTCCACAGGGAGGAAATTAACTAACTGTCATCTAAGTCTGCCAGTCACAGTCTGGGGTTTTCATTTGGTTTTAAACTAAACTAAATAAGATTTAAAGGAAAGGAAATAAAGGTAGAGATTAACACGAAATAAATTAGATAAAGGGAAATATGCTAGGATTCGGTCTACTGCAATATCGGCATCTACGGGTCAACTAAGTCAGTCAATCTGTCAACGAGAAGGGCAATGGTTTTCTCCTCTCGGTCTCAAACCACCCTAGGGATTTTCCTAATTAACTCTCGCTCTCTTAGGAGTCACCTATCAATTCTAAGCAAGCCTTTCCCTTCCAATCTCTCGATCCAGGTCGGGGTTAACTACCTAGCTAGTCTCCTGCGTGCACTCATTCGACTAACCTCAATTATACTGCTTAGATTGATTCTCACATTCAAGACTAACCAAAATACTTTATCCTATCATGCCTTTACTACAGTTTTCCTCATCCTAACATACAAGGGAATTAGCTACTAATATTATTAATGATGCTAGCAATAAAGACGATTGAATATATGATATTAGACATGATATAATCGTAATTAACAAGCATGAATAAACAATATCGCAGCAATTGAGAAAGATAAAACACTAATTAAGACTAAAACAAAGGTTAAGAATAAAGGAGAGAAAAGAATTTACAATCTTAGCAAATCCGGCGTAAAGAACAAATGTGCTAAGTTCAGAAACTAATGTTGAATGATTAGTGTCTGCTAAGTAGTTTATAATAATCAATCCTCCCTCTAATGACGAAAATAAGAGTCTTATATAATGCATAACACGACTTTTAAGAGATCTGCAAAAGGGACATTCACCTTGAGATCACGTACAATGTCAGCGAACCGAGCAAATTCCTTCTCCACCTTAGCCTTCTTCAACCGACCGGGAAACGGAACTGGAACGTCAGGTGATCCACGTTGCGTATCCTTGACAATCGCGTTGTTAATCATCCGCTTGATTAACCCCTTCGATCGAGCTTCTCACTCATTAGGACCCATCGATCGAGTATCAATATCACTCGATCGATCATTTTTGGAACTCAAACTACTCGATCGAGCAGTATCATCAGTCAAAGTATTCGATCGAGCAACTGAACCCTCTCGATCGAGCTTCTGTCTCTCTTATTCACTCGATCGTGGAACAACAACCTCTCGATCGAGTGAATTTCCCTTCAAATCATTCGATCGAGTAGAATAAACTCCTCGATCGATTACAATATCAGCATCAGCCTTCGAAACCTTGGGATGCGCACCAGAGATATCAGCAACGGTACCATCATGATTGTCATAAGCGAGACCACTTCGCAGAGTGATCATGTTCAGTGTCTCCTTGTTCTTATCGGTCTGGGACGGTAACTGGCCAGGTTGCCTAATCGATCTAGCTCCCGCCAATTGAGCAATCTGTGACTCCAAGAGTTTAATGGTAGCATTCGTTGCTTGATCAAATTTGCTCAATTGGATAGCTAAAGCTTGTATCATCGACTTTAGCTCTCCAACTTCTGAAATTCCTCCAGATGAGGAACTAGCTTGCTGTGAAGACTGGATTTTTTGGAATCCTTGCTTGTGCGGCGCTTGACAAGTCGGCTGTTGTGGTGGAGTAGTAGGATTTAGGACATTGTGGCTTGTCCATCTCAAATTGGGATGGATATTCCCCTGATTATAGTACCCACCCCCTTGACGGTATTGTTGAAATGAACAAACTTCCTCCTTTTCTGCAAAACAATCTACAGCCGTGTGACCAGTTTCGCCACACCTTTCACAAGTGACCACTTCATCTCGCTGCAGCAAATGAACCGTCTGCTGGTTATCTGCAGCCTGCTTCTCCCATTTGTCAAGTCTGGCATTCAGTTTATCAAATTTAGCATCCAGACCGTCAGAATCAACACTAGCTACTGTCCGTGTACCACTTCGCGGATTACCATATTCAGCACAATGGGTAGCCATCTTCTCGATCAATTTCCAACCCTTATCATCATCTATCTCCTTCTGGAATCTCGTGTTCGATGCGGCATCTAAGATAGCTCGATGATCATCATACAACCCGTTGTAAAACTGGTTGCATAGAAACCACTGCTCGAACCCATGGTGAGGAACATACCTCACTAGCGTCTTAAATCGATCCCAGGACTCATAGAGATTTTCATGAACTGTCTGCTTGAAATTTGTAATCTGACCCCTCAAAGCATTCGTCCTCTGTGGTGGAAAATACTTCTTGTAGAAAGCCAGTGCAAGTGTAGTCCAGTCAGTAATGCCAAGTTCTTATCTATTCAGATTCTTCAACCAATCTTTGGAATTGTCGGTAAGAGAAAAAGGGAACAAGACCTCCTTGATCTTGTCTTGTGTCACCCCTTTAGAAACTGGAATAGAAGAGCAGTAATAAGCAAAAGTCTCCATATGCTTTCTCGGATCTTCCCCAGCCACAGCCCTATACTTGTCTTGCTGAACAAGCTTGATATAAGACGGACGAAGATCAAAAGAGGTTCCATCTTCGTCCGTTGTAAGTTTGAATCCCTGGGGTATACATGCAGCGGTGGGCTCAGAGTGACTAGCAATGTTAGGCATCTTCGCTTATACGGTAGTCTTAACAGTCGAATCTTCCTCGAAAGAAAAACTGTCGAAGACGTATTCAGAAGTACTCAAGTCTTCCTCCTGAACAGTCTTATCTAACCCTCTCTTTCTGCGTAAGAAGGTTCTTTCGGGCTCTAGATCAGCTTCCACTAACTCGACCCTTTGGGACCTGCGCATACACAACTATAGAGAGAAAAATAAGAACAGTCTTAAGGAATTAGAAATTCCTTAAGACGAAACAGAAGTAAATAAACAGAAAATTAAATTGCCTCCCCGGCAACGGCTCCAAATTTTGATGCGAGTCGTTATACACTAAAAATAAAAGCCTAAGTCTACTAATTAAAGAAGATAGCGGAAGTAGGGTCGATCTCCACAGGGAGGAAATTAACTAACTGTAATCTAAGTCTGCCAGTCACAGTCTGGGGTTTTGATTTGGTTTTAAACTAAACTAAATAAGATTTAAAGGAAAGGAAATAAAGGTAGAGATTAACACGAAATAAATTAGATAAAGGGAAATATGCTAGGATTTGGTCTACTGCAATATCGGCATCTACGGGTCAACTAAGTCAGTCAATCTGTCAACGAGAAGGGCAATGGTTTTCTCCTCTCGGTCTCAAACCACCCTAGGGATTTTCTTAATTAACTCTCGCTCTCTTAGGAGTCACCTATAATTCTAAGCAAGCCTTTCCCTTCCAATCTCTCGATCCAGGTCGGGGTTAACTACCTAGCAAGTCTCCTGCGTGCACTCATTCGACTAACCTCAATTATACTGCTTAGATTGATTCTCATATCCAAGACTAACCAAAATACTTTATCCTATCATGCCTTTACTACAGGTTTCCTCATCCTAACATACAAGGGAATTAGCTACTAATATTATTAATGATGCTAGCAATAACGACGATTGAATATATGATATTAGACATGATATAATCGTAATTAACAAGAATAAAGAAACAATATCGCAGCAATTGAGAAAGATAAAACAGTAATTCAGACTAAAACAAAGGTTAAGAATAAAGGAGAGAAAAGAGTTTACAATCTTAGCAAATCCGGCGTAAAGAACAAATCCACGTCGATAATAAACCCGAATGTAAACTTAAAGAATAACAAAGTTCAGAAACTAATGTTGAATGATTAGTGTCTGCTAAGTAGTTTATAATAATCAATCCTCCCTCTAATGACGAAAATAAGAGTCTTATATAATGCATAACACGACTTTTAACCTAATTAATCTATGGACTCAAGGCCCGTAATAGATTTCACTCGATCGAGGGAAAAGTCCCTTCGATCGAGGCTTTTATTCGAGGATATCGGTCGATCGAGGACTTCATCCTCTCGATCGACCAACTCTTCAACAGCTACCCCTCGATCGAGCAGATGACAGCTCGATCGAGGTCTTCCGTACTTCAACTCTCCTCGACCGACCAAAGATATAGTCGATCGAGGTCTTCTGGCCTAGCATGTAGTGTTGATCGTGGCTTTGGACTTGATTGTGAGAGGTTTCATGCTTCCCCATGTAAGAGCTTATGTTCCGTTCCTTCCATTCTCCTAAATGCATGCAAAGTGGACTGTTTTGGCTCGGTTTCCGCTACTACGCAGCTTGTACCTACAAAATGGTACTGAAAGTATAAAGTAGCCAAATAGGGGCATATAGTGACATAATATCACCTAAATGACATAGAAATGCGTGCATAAACGCACTAAAAAGTCTATATAAAATACACTCATCAATCTTCCCCAAACCAAACCTTTGCTTGGCCTCAAGCAACCTAAATGTGGATATAAGGAACTAAATGAACCTAGGGGAATGGAGTAAGTTTCAGAGCTAGCTACAAGTCAATGCTAAACCGTTTAACGAACTCATTCAATCGCTACAAAGCTTAATACAAAAGTGAACGAATTTATACAATCTTGGGAATAATTTAGACTTTCGACCCTGCAAGACCCAACCAAATTCGGACTCTCACGGGTCACTCTTCTCTCAACAATCACATGGTAAGTAAATATGTATAAGAGGGACAGAAGAAAATATAGTCACTCACCTAGACTACGACCGACACAACATGCATTGCTAACAAATATGAAAGATGATTCAAGCACCGTACACACGCATAACCACCGCTCAAGGACTATCTCGTGCCGAACATTTGCAAAAATATGGATATGTGAGGCTAATTGGTGAGAAGGGGCAAAACAATTAATGGAAATGTGAGGGTAAATAGCCAAGCTAGTTCCTAACAAGACCGCAATAGAACTCGTTCCATTCTTCCAACTATAAAAAACTAAGCTCGATGCCTTAACATATCTAGGCATAAAAACACAAATCCCATAAAACACCTCAACAAATAATAATAAGCATAGGAGGCGTAAATAACAAAAACTTCAGCCAATTATTTTTTCTCATCATATTTTTTTCATTTTTCATTTTCTTTCTTTTTTTTATTTTTCGTGGCTGATCGAGGGAAAAACCCCTCGATCGAGTGGAATAAGTCACTCGATCGAGGTAACATACTACAACATCTGCTCGATCGAGCTAAAAGCTGCTCGATCGAGGTACAATTCATCACTTCTCTTCTTTTTCTCGCAAATACCCACTCCAATCAATGAAAACGAGCCAAAAACTGACACAACGGTAAAATATACCTCGACTACTAAACTAGCTCGGCAAAGGTAGGCTCAGTTTAGAATGTAGTTAAGGGCAACAGGCAGATATGGCTTTATGTGGAGTTAATGGGGTAAAATGAAGAAAAGGGAGATGCAAATATTCTCAAAACACGTAATACCGACCACAAACCCAATGCGTGCAGGCAATAAGAAATCAAAGTTCATATACAAGCAAATGACATGAGATGTAGGGAGTAACTACTCTCATTCCGTGATGAACTGGTCATAAATGTCACCAGTTATAGGCTCTAAAACTCAGAATATATAAGTAATTTGCCAAAATGTTGAGTCAAGTCTAATAGTCAAATTTAAATTCCAAGACAAAATTCAATAGTTCACTACTTCGATTTTTACTAAGTAAGTCAAGAATGGTGCAAGGAATAGCATAAGATAGACTTGTAGTGCAATTTCATCACGAACAAGACTCCAATCCGACTCGACTATATGCAAAAATAAACGTGATATTTTTGATTTTTTCTTTCAAATTTTTTTCTAATTAACATGAATTGTAAACGTGAATGCAATACAAATGCAAATGCAGACGCAAAAGGATGCAAAACACATCCCTAAACCAAAACAGACAATGTCCTCATTGGCTACAGCATAACAGCCTTTAAGGGAAAGGGAAAAACAACCTAATTCATGTTCCTAAGCGATGAAATATATACAAAGAATGGAAAAAAAAAATAAACAGAAAAAAACTCACAAAACAACATCTTCCCCAAACCAGCATCAAACTGGGGAGCCAACATCACCTCCTCCCAGTAGTCTCCTTCGTCTCCACCCTATACATCGGGTCCCTCTCCTCCTCTTGAGCTAGCCTCCTAGCTGCCAACTCCGCGCGCTCCCTCATGGCCCTCTGTGCCGGCGTCTCGTCCTCTTCCTCTCCAGAAGAAGAGGAAGAAGAAGATGGTGAAGGATACCCACCCTCTGGGTATCTGTAGAACGAGGGGTGAGGCCATCCATCTGGAATAGGACGTCCTCTGCGGATATGGTCCTCATAGATAGGGAACAAGACCAAGGCCTGATCTCGTCGCATCTGTGCTATATCCCTGCGCATATCAAGTAGCAAAGCATCACGACGCCCTTGTTCCGTGACCTCAGACGCCTCAAACAGGGGAGGACAAACAAAATTAGCCGGAAAACCCGACTCAGGAGGGGGAGTGGTGGTGGTGACAGGCGGGGGCGCGAGAGTGGTCGGCCTAGCCTGTTAAGAACCTGACGGCTCTCCAACATCCCTCTGCGTGGAAGCTCTCTTCCTCTTCTTAGTGGAAGAGGAAGGTGTAGTAGTGAAAGGTAGATGGTAAACAGGGGGAGGGGGTTTCACCCCTCTCGAAGTAGTGAGAGGTGAAAGAGAAGGTAATGTAGGGCAAGGTAAGACAACGGATGTGGAACCACATATCTTCCACATCCGACGCTCAGAGCCCGTCATCCAAGCAAACCCGACCATGACTGGTATATCTAAGTCGACACCAGGTCCTAAGCGCGAATGAGTCCTAGGGAAGTCTGAATAAAGGTGGCGGCCAATCTTACTGACCAAACCGCCACAGACTACAGCGCTAGACACCCTAGACTGTAGGTTCTTCCAGTGAAGAGCCACTAAGTAAGCTATGTTCAGGACAAATGGGGTACCGCTATCAACGTTCAGGTACCCTGCTAAAATGGCTAACTCGATGTTGTTGATGTTGTTGGGTTCTGGTCTAGCGAAAATCGACTCGCCTAAGAGTCGCAGAAAATAGCGCAGCGAGGGGTGGTGAACGTGGGCCACCCTACGAGTGCCGTAAGGTGTGTGAGAAAGGGCGGTCCAAACCTGGGTCAACAGCTTCCTAGGAGCTGCCAAAAGACCGTCACTCGAAAGACCCAAAACCTCCCCAAACCTAGCTAAAGTCCAAGAATGCGACTCATTAAAGAGTCAAAAATGAATGCAAGCGCTAGATGGTGAGGTAACATACATATCGGTCTCAAAAGTATAGGAACTGAAAAACTCAAGCGTAGGTACTCGATATGTATACTCCCTCATCGAGGCCAAACCCGACATCCCCGTCCCGTTAAGTTATAGGCAAACATCAGTAAATAAACCTAGCTCCTCTAGGTCGGGACGGTGCATAAAACGGTTCAAATGGATAGGGGAGTCAAGTAACCAAGATAACCATTTCTGGTGAATGTTAGAAACGAATTGTACCTCCCTAATCCGCGGTAGTGGCCCAAGAGACTCCACGCTAGATGGCTGACTAGCAGCCTTGAGAGCCATCTGGGGTGCCAATCCTCGAGGAGTGGCTAGCTTATGCGCGGCTAGTTGGCTGGTGGTTAACGCCTTCTTGTTAGGAGCGAGTGATGAACTGGAAGGCGGAGCGACCTCAGTAGTGGTCGCTAGAATAATGGCCTCAGCAGTGACCGTGACAGCAGGCGGAGTCTCAGTATTCTGCGTGGAGACCGTCTCATTAGCAGTCTCGGTAGTGGTGACAGCAGTATCGGTCACAACAGCAGCAGTCTCATCAGTAGCGGAAATCGCTTCTGTCGGCACCTCAGTGACAACCACGGGAACCATGGACTGACTAGGGACTGAACTCGACTCCATACTACAAAGAAATCAACAAGAAACAATTAATAACCTCTAATTCACTAGATTAATCATGTAATCAAATTCTAACCCTAATTGAACCGAAAGAAGGGAAGGGATTACGAATTACTAGTAGAATAGTAAAGTGATACTTACTTGTTGATGATTACCCAAATATAAGCAATTAATCGATCGAATTCGAACAAATCGAATTAGCAAACCCTAAATTCACGAAATCTTCAAATAAATCGAAATTATAGGTGAAAAAGAAAGGCCTTTTCGATTAATTGCAATAGTAAAGTACTAAGGTATATGTAATTGGTAATAAATTTGGATATTAACACGAATTGCAGGTAAGATTATGCAGAAAAATCAAAAGATGAAGAACAAAAGGGGAATTGGGATCGAGTAATTTGAAAGAGGATCGAAGACTTCTCTTATATAGGTAGGTTAATTCGATCGATCGAGTAGAAATTCTACTCGATCGAGAACTTTTTCAGTCAAGACCGCTCGATCGAGTAGACCTAATTTACTCGATCGAGCACTTTCTTTTGGTGATCCTCAGTGTACTCGAGCGTTTTGAATTTTCCTCGATCGATTTGAATTTCATTCGATCGAGGTCTTTTTCTTCCCCAAGTCTCTCGATCGAGTAACAATTTACTCGATCGAATGATTTTCCTATTTGCACAGCCTTCGACTTTTAGCAATTGATTTCCGCTTCTTTTTCCTGCAAAAACGATACAAGACGATACCCAAAAAATACCAAAAAATGTCTAACAGGAAAAGTAAATTGTTTATCTAAACTACGGATTATAACATAACGTCTAATCTAAGTAAATAGTCTAATTGTCTAATGAAAACGCAATAAATTGTTATTTACAAATTGCACGGGGTTGCAAACCCGGCTAATAACCAATTAGTTTTGTGACAAGGCCACTGTCAGGCCTTTGACTTGCGGAATTACCCTCAGTTGCGGTAATTTCCGACTTCTTTTTCCACAAATACGATCTTTTCTTGGAATCTAGCTCCACTTCTGAATCACTCGAATATGTGCGAACTCCTTTGTCCTTCTTGGACTTCTTCTTTATACCATCACGCGAACATGGCTCTCCCTTCTTCAGCTCTAATGCTGCCGATCTATTATCTGTAAGACAACACACAACAGCGCGTTCCTCCAATTTGCTCCCAAGCTGGGGCGGAGGTGTTACGGTAGCAATAGGAATATCACAACCAGGAGCTATAGGCTCAATAGGAACCGAAGCTTTGTCATGCATAAACAAATCAGGTGTGATGTCAGCTAAGGGAAGCGCGTCACATGGTGAAACAAGCATGAGACTTTTACTAGCACGAGACTGAGTGAAAACTAGGTTCTCCCCACCTATCTGAAAAGTTAATGTCCGTAACCCGACATCAATAACCGCTTGCGCAGTATGCAAGAACGGTCTTCCCAAAATGATGGGAGTGTGAGAATCCTCAGGTATGTCCAATACTATGAAGTCGATCGGGATAAAGAATTTCCCTATTTGCACAGGTACATCCTCTATGACTCCTAAAGGTCGGGACAATGTCCTATCTGCCATTTGCACCGTCATGTTGGTACACTGAAACTTGGTGAAGCCTAACCCTTTGGCTAAAGACAAAGGTAAGACGCTAACACTAGCTCCTAGGTCACATAACGCATTATCTATAAGATAGGTACCTATATGACATGGTATGGAAGAGCTACCTGGGTCGGACAGTTTAGGTGGGCATTTGTTCTGGAGGAACGCGGAGCATTCCTCGGTCAAAGCTACAGTCTCTACAGTATCGACTGACCTCTTACGTAAAAGAATTTCACGCATAAATTTCAAGTAAGAGGGTACCTTTCATAAGAGATCTGCAAAAGAGACATTCACCTGGAGATCACGTACAATGTCAGCAAACCGAGCAAATTCCTTCTCCACCTTAGCCCTTTTCAACCGACCGGGAAACGGAACTGGAACGTCAGGTGATCCACGTTGCGTATCCTTGACAATCGCGTTGTTAATCATCCGCTTGATTAAACCCTTCGATCGAGCTTCTCGCTCATTAGGACCCATCGATCGAGTATCAACGTCACTCGATCGATCATTTTTGGAACTCAAACTACTCGATCGAGCAGTATCATCAGTCAAAGTATTCGATCGAGCAACTGAACCCTCTCGATCGAGCTTCTGTCTCTCTGATTCACTCGATCGTGGAACAGCAACCTCTCGATCGAGTGAATTTCCCTTTAAATCATTCGATCGAGTAGAATAAACTCCTCGATCGATTACAATATCAGCATCAGCTTTCGAAACATTGGGATGCGCACCAGAGATATCAGCAACGGTACCAGCATGATTGTCATAAGCGAGACCACTTCGTAGAGTGATCATGTTCAGTGTCTCCTTGTTCTTATCAGTCTGGGACGGTAACTGGCAAGGTTGCCTAATCGATCTAGCTCTCGCCAATTGAGCAATCTGTGACTCCAAGAGTTTAATGGAAGCATTCGTTGCTTGATCAAATTTGCCCAATTGGATAGCTAAAGCTTGTATCATCGACTTTAGCTCTCCAACTTCTGAAATTCCTCCAGATGAGGAACTAGCTTGCTGTGAAGACTGGATTTTTTGGAATCCTTAATTGTGCGGCGGTTGATAAGTCGGTTGCTGTGGTGGAGTAGTAGGATTTAGGACATTGTGGCTTGTCCATCTCAAATTGGGATGGATATTCCCCTGATTATAGTACCCATCCCCTTGACGGTATTCTTGAAATGAACAAACTTGCTCCTTTTCTCCAAAACAATCTACAGTCGTGTGACCAGTTTCGCCACACCTTTCACAAGTGACCACTTCATTTCGCTGCAGCAAATGAACCGTCTGCTGGTTATCTGCAGCTTGCTTCTCCCATTTGTCAAGTCTGGCATTCAATTTATCAAATTTAGCATCCAGACCGTCAGAATCAACACTAGCTACTGTCCGTGTACCACTTCGCGGATTACCATATTCAGCACAATGTGTAGCCATCTCCTCGATCAATTTCCAATCCTTATCATCATCTATCTCCTTCTGGAATCTCTCGTTCGATGCGGCATCTAAGATAGCCCGATGATCATCATACAACCCGTTGTAAAACTGGTTGCATAGAAACCACTGCTCGAACCCATGGTGAGGAACATACCTCACTAGCGTCTTAAATCAATCCCAGGACTCATAGAGATTTTCATGAACTGTCTGCTTGAAATTTGTAATCTAACCCCTCAAAGCATTCGTCCTCTGTGGTGGAAAATACTTCTTGTAGAAAGTCAGTGCAAGTGTAGTCCAGTCAGTAATGCCAAGTTCTTCTCTATTCAGATTCTTCAACCAATCTTTGGCATTGTCGGTAAGAGAAAAAGGGAACAAGACCTCCTTGATCTTGTCTTGTGTCACCCCTTTAGAAACTGGAATAGAAGAGCAGTAATCAGCAAAAGTCTCCATATGCTTTCTCGGATCTTCCCCAGCCACACCCCTATACTTGTCCTGCTGAACAAGCTTGATATAAGATGGACGAAGATCAAAAGAGGTTCCATCTTCGTCCGTTGTAAGTTTGAATCCCTGGGGTATACATGCAGCGGTGGGCTCAGAGTGACTAGCAATGTTAGGCATCTTCGCTGATACGGTAGTCTGAACAGTCGAATCTTCCTCGAAAATAAAACTGTCGAAGACGTATTCAGAAGTACTCAAGTCTTCCTCCTGAACAGTCTTATCTAACCCTCTCTTTCTGCGTAAGAAGGTTCTTTCGGGTTCTGGATCAGCTTCCTCTAACTCGAGCCTTTGAGACCTGCGCATACACAACTATAGAGAGAAAAATAAGAACAGTCTTAAGAAATTAGAAATTCCTTAAGACGAAACAGAAGTAAATAAACAGAAAATTAAATTGCCTCCCCGGCAACGGCGCCAAAATTTGATGCGAGTCGTTATACACCAAAAATAAAAGCCTAAGTCTACTAACAAAAGAAGATAGCGGAAGTAGGGTCGATCTCCACAGGGAGGAAATTAACTAACTGTAATCTAAGTCTGCCAGTCACAGTCTGGGATTTTGATTTGGTTTTAAACTAAACTAAATAAGATTTAAAGGAAAGGAAATAAAGGTAGAGATTAACACGAAATAAATTAGATAAAGGGAAATAGGCTAGGATTCGGTCTACTGCAATATCGGCATCTACGGGTCAACTAAAGTCAGTCAATCTGTCAACTAGAAGGGCAATGGTTTTCTCCTTTCGGTCTCAAACCACCCTATGGATTTTCCTAATTAACTCTCGCTCTCTTAGGAGTCACCTATCAATTCTAAGCAAGCCTTTCCCTTCCAATCTCTCGATCCAGGTCGGGGTTAACTACCTAGCTAGTCTCCTGCGTGCACCCATTCGACTAACCTCAATTATACTGCTTAGATTGATTCTCACATTCAAGACTAACCAAAATACTTTATCCTATCATGCCTTTACTACAGTTTCCCTCATCCTAACATACAAGGGAATTAGCTACTCATATTATTAATGATGCTAGCAATAAAGACGATTGAATATATGATATTAGACATGATATAATCGTAATTAACAAGCATAAAGAAACAATATCGCAGCAATTGAGAAAGATAAAACAGTAATTAAGACTAAAACAAAGGTTAAGAATAAAGGAGAGAAAAGAGTTTACAATCTTAGCAAATCCGGCGTAAAGAACAAATCCACGTCGATAATAAACCCGAATGTAAACTTAAAGAATAACAAAGTTCAGAAACTAATGTTGAATGATTAGTGGCTGCTAAGTAGTTTATAATAATCAATCCTCCCTCTAATGACGAAAATAAGAGTCTTATATAATGCATAACACGACTTTTAACCTAATTAATCTATGGACTCAAGGCTCGTAATAGATTTCACTCGATCGAGGGAAAAGTCCCTTCGATCAAGGCTTTTATTCGAGGATATCGGTTGATCGAGGACTTCATCCTCTCGATCGACCAACTCTTCAACAGCTACCCCTCGATCGAGCAGATGACAGCTCGATCGAGGTCTTCCTTACTTCAACTCTCCTCGACCGACCAAAGATATAGTCGATCGAGGTCTTCTGGCCTAGCATGTAGTGTTGATCGTGGCTTTGGACTTGATTGTGAGCGGTTTCCTGCTTCCCTATGCAAGAGCTTCTGTTCTGTTCCTTCCATTTTCCTAAATGCATGCAAAGTGGACTGTTTTGGCTCGGTTTCCGCTACTACGCAGCTTGGACCTACAAAATGGTACTGAAAGTACAAAGTAGCCAAATAGGGGCATATAGTGACATAATATCACCTAAATGATATAGAAATGCGTGCATAAACGGACTAAAAAGTCAATATAAAATACACGCATCACACATCATCAACAAAAACCCGAGCGCAAGCAGGGCAAGGCCTAGATACCGTGAATAACGGGACACCCAGTTGATACCCCAGCACACTACGGTAAGTCCTCTTGTTCATAGTCTGACCTAACCCAGAGATAGGAACCGCAGGCAACCAATCAGAGGAGTGGGCCCCCTGCTAAGACTTCCACAACGCAAGCTGACGTGGTGTCAAAGAGAAAGCAGATTCTGTAGAAGCAGCAACCGTCGCGAAATATATATCTGCCAATTTCTTCATAAGTTTAGGGGCAGCGATTCACTAGGATCACGTAAAAAATCAGAACCTGTAACCTCCGAAAACATCCGCAAGGCATCGCCAAAAGTAAGACCGACATCTACAATACCAGAAGGTCGTAGGAGCGTAGCCTGCAAAACTGCAGACTACAAACGGGAAGCCAAAAAAGCATAGTGTAAAACATCCCCTGCAGCATAAACACCGAGCCCGCCCAAATGAAAAGGGAAAGTGGCAAGGCGCCACTGCCAACCCACAAAACCAGGCCCAGACGCGGTGACAATACGTTCCAAGCTAGAACGAAGTGCTGCATCAAAGCAAAGATGGACAGACTCAAAGACCCCCGGGGAGCAAGTACGAAGAGAAAAATAGAGCTTAAAAATACCAGTACAAGCACGAAGCAAAAGCAACTCGCATTGCGGGTCCTCAATCCTCGCGACTATAGCCATAAGCTTAATTGTCTTAGTCACTCTCCTCGCTACAAGCTCACTGCCAAAAATAGGGCAAGTACTGGCATATCCACCCAAAACAGAGACACCCCGCAAGGGTCGAGCAATAGTAGGGGAAAACACCGGGTAGTCGACTCCGAGGATCCTCAATTGGCCAAAAAACCTCAGTCTTAGCCACATTAAGATGGAGACCGAAACGAGACCCCTCTGCCATAATCAAATCCAAAACTCTCCGCACCTCTAAAGTGTGTCCAATAATGGTGCCATCATCCAAATACCATGCATGCATTATAAGATCAAAGGACTCCCGTATTTTGCACACTAAGGGATGCAAAACCAAAGCGAAAAGCAAATAGCCTAAAGGATTACCCTGCTGGACACCCCGACAAGACCACAAGCAATGATCCCCATAATAAAGATGGGCATGGCTAGAGTAACAAAACTCCACCCAACGGGAAAGAACCGGACAACGACGGCAGATTTCCTGTAGCATAGTCACACGATTAACAAGGTTGAAAGCATTCTAGAAATCAACCAGCAACATAGACAGTCCCACATCACCACCATATGCCTCAATGATCTGATTCAAGGCATGTAAGATAGCCTCTCCTCCACCGGACACCCCGACCCCAAACTGAAGGCCTGCAAAATAAGCAGACAAAGAAGGACCAACCAGACAAGCACCAACCTTAGAGACAAGACGTCTCCAGACAGTGCCAACAATAATAGAACGAACACCCCCGCGCGCTTTAACAATTTGCGTGAGCGGAGCGCTGGCAATATACTCACCAAGCCTATAGGGCACCGGCCTTCCAAAAAAATATTAACCACCCTAGTCACAGAAGCGATCAAATCATCAGAGACAATCACAGTAGCATCACTCAAACAGTCCATAAGGCGTTGGGCACGAAACCCATCCCTCCCGTAAGAAGTGCCACGCGGGAAACCACGAATCATATCCAAAACCACTACCGAAGAAGAGACAACAAGAGAATGATGATCCACATGCAAAGGAGACAATGAAGGAGATGGGGCGACATGGTGCTTTTCTCGCAAAACCCCAAGAGTGGCATCAGAGTAGGGGGCGACGCCAAGGGAAGAAAGCACCCTAATAGCAGCAGTATAGTGACCATCACAAATATTCCGCCGACACTGGCGGAGGTTATGCTCACTCAAATCCAGATCCTCCTCCACATGGAACGAAGGAGGAGCCTCAACCAAACACTCCTGCAAAAGCTGCAAACCCCCTCCATGCACCCCCCCCCCCAGCAAGAATAGCCATGGTAATACTCTTCTCCTGACGTTGTCGCCTAACATCACTCCTACACTCAAGATTACTCCTAAGAACGAATGTTTTAAGGAGACAAAAAGGCAACACACGCAAACGAACCCAGCAGGAGAGGTCACCAGGAAAGTCAGCCACATCATCCAAACCCCCCCTCAAAACCCGAGCAAACCCAAGACGATACTTAGGAGGAATAGACTTCACGGTGCAAAGGCCCAACGATAATAACCGATCAAGCGAAGATACAGACCACTGAACAATCCTATCTCCAACAGCAGAGGAAAGGACTGAGGGAGACGGAGCCAGAGGTCTTGAGATACCATGAATAATAAAGCAAACAATGCCATCAACATAATCCGGAGGCTCAACAATATCCCCCCGACTATGCCGACACCTAGAGCGAAGGGTATGGGTTTTAAAGTCAGACTATCAGTAAGAGTTTGACGCGTAAGCCCCATAGCACCATCATAACAATGCCGAGCCTGAAAATGCTTTTGTCAGGCGGCCTTAGTACGACCCTTACCATGACCATCCGGACACCCATGAATGCTCGAAAAAGGACAATGAAACCGAACAATTTCGGGCATGTCTCAGATGAGACACGATAGAAACAAAGCACCCACCAAGAAAATTAAAATAATGGAGGAAAGAGAAAAATTAAAAATAAATAAAATAAATATAATAAGGCACGTGCATGAAATAGAAGCACACACATACCCTACCAAAACAACCCGCACGACAAAACCACACGACCCACACAACAAATGCACTCCGACGGCAACCCTAGCAACCGCCCAGGCCAAGAACCCTGACCACCGTGTCAAGCCAGGCTAGAAAAGGGCAGTCCGAGAGGTGGCACCGCCCACGTCTCGACGCGGAGAAACAACCAGACCCCAACACCACCAAGGCAAAGGCGTCCGGTGGTGCACAGTTTGGGGACTGATCAGAGAACAGGTAACAGGGACCGGCGCACAGTTTGACGATAGTTGGCCGGCAGAAAGCACAACACACGGCAAACCCTAGGGCAACACCAAATAAAATAGAAGGAAAATCAAAAATAAAAACCCTAAAAAAAGAAGATCACCACGGGGAATCACCACCGTCCCGCCTAGGAGGCCCAATACCAGCCCGTGCCTAGAAAAGATCCGACAGACACAGCAGAAGGAAGAAAACCCGCACCGAAACAGCAAAACCCAAGCCTAAACGACCCAACAACAACGCACGGCCAAACGACAGGATGTCTGGGTGGTCGGAGTGATCTGGAAGACGGCCAAGTACGCGGCAGGCAGCAGCGGCATACTCCCTTTTGTTATTGTTATTGTTGTTAACTAAAGGCCAGCGAGAACTGCAAACGCTACCCACAACCACACCACGGCCGGCGACGTGAGGTCTGGATGGGTGGTGTGTATGGGCCGCCGGCGAGACTACGGCAACATCAACAACCCCAAAATCCCTATGCAAGATCGCAAGGAAGCCCTAATTGAAAGTTCATAGACCTTAATTAGAATCCTCTAATTAGTTACTAAATTACTTGTTAATTTAGTGTTTAATGATCTATGTAACATGCATGCAAATATAAAGACATTATATAAAAGATGAAATTTCCTCACATTGATAATGGCATTAATTGGGCACAATAAGAATTGCTTCTAATTGTTCTTGAGCTAATGTAGGAAATGATCCTCCAACAATATTCAAATAAGAAGACCTCCTTCAAGTTGCACCCAAAATATACCCAAATAATATAACCTTATTATTAACTAGGTAATAAAATAGATATTATACTACTAATATCAGTATATATTACTACACTAGTAATACTTAATAAATATTAGTATTATAAGAGTTTTAGTGAGAAGGTTGAAGTTTAGAGAGAGGTATGTGAATTAAGCACAAAATCAAGTAGTGGAAAAATGAACAACTATTATCCATTTTATAGCCATTTTGGCGGGACCTCATGTGTCATAAATGGCCTCTTATTTTGTTATTTCATTCACATGCAATGTAGTAGAGTGTAGTAGTGTTTGTAATGATTTTGGAATGCATGATATGTCACTATCATGTGGTAGCTTGTTTGCCTAAACAAGAATAACTATCATCACTACTACTACTACCATGACCGGCCATATGTGGCTAATTATGATCCATTTTGATTTTTGATATTTGTCCCACAAATACTTATTAATCATATTTTTAATTATCTTATATAATTAAGTGTTAATTTGATCATATAACATTTATATGACACAAATTAATAAATTATATGTACTTAACATTTAAGTGATATTTTACCATTATATCAATATATAATGGGTCCCACAATGCTTAGTTAGTTTATTTTACAACTCCTTGTAAATATAATTAACTAATTACCTCTACCTCAAAATATATGTAAAACCTCAACTAATTTAGTTATTTAACGATTAATTACTAAGTTAGATCTTATTAAATCATATTAAAATAAGATATAAATTTATTAGTCAATTATTGCATAATTGAAAAATAAACTTAATTGAATTTGAGTTCCTAACTCAATTTCTAACAATTAACTCTCGTACATATCAAATACTCCGTATATGTAATGGACTAATCAACTGTATCATATACAAATAATTAGTTACTATTTGGGTTTCATCCTATAGATGTGACCGAAAGGGATCAGTTGATCACTGCTGTGATACGACAATAACGTCAAACTCTAGTCAGCCAACCGTTATTGATTTACGTTAATCAACTGACTAATCATATATATAGTCAATAAATATCCCAATTATATTCCTTAATGAGATTTAATATGTGGCGCGTTATTGTGGAGGACACCTACTCCAACAATCTCCCACTTGTCTGACACAAGTGTGCGTCACCAATTTTCTTGTTTCTTTATCACATCTCCCACTCAAAGCAAGGTGTCTTTCAGGTCGCACTTGCGATTGATTATATCTAGAGTGGTTTTCTCGATATGGAGAGTAACTGTCTGACCGGAAAATCTACCATGAATCCCTTTCCGAGCGTGGCCAAGCATTTACAGTAACTACTCCTCGAGTGGCCCGAAGATGTTTGTACCCAACGTGGGTGGACAACTCCCGTTGACTCATCTACTCTGTATGATGCAGATCACCATGACCTAGAAGATTTCCATCGGCCTCGTTTCACGGCACGACCTAGAAGACCAACCAAAACCAATCGGAAACTGCACCGACTCAGATAGACGGTCGCCAGTCAAAAGAATCGACTCATATGAATAAGATAGAAGACCCTGCCACGACCATGCATCAATTAATTGATTTAAGGGTCTCTACATAGGTCACTGTCCGACAGAGTGTCATACAGTCTGTTTATGTAATCGGCCAGTCATCTCCATGACCCCATGGTGCTGAACCAACCATCAATCGACTTACAATCTAGTCAATTCAAGACGTCACCTTATTGAGTGACTAAGGACAAAATACTAAGTTCGTCCTATTCACTTGAATAGGGTACAACATTGTCTTACAATCTATTTGGATAAAAAAAAGTATTAAATTTAGTCAAACTAAATAAAAGAGTTTATAATAAAACTCGAACAATGAATGCAATTATCATATATGAAATAATTAATACAACATTCAATTATTACATACTCCCTCCAATCCGATCCAAAATACCCACCTTCCATTTTAGGACAATCCAATCCAAACTACCCATACCATAAATGAGTAAAATTAGGACAACTCTATCCTTATAACATACCTATATTTACAAAAATTTTCATTCTTATAACATACCTCACCTTATTTATGTACTACCTCTCTCATCCTTTTCCCATACTACCCTCACCAAAATCAATTTTCTTAAAACTTGTGCAAAAGGGTGTGGGTAGTTTGGATTGGATTAGAGGGAGTATTACATAATCTAAAGGAATTATGGTACTCGTCTCAATCCCATTGTGACGATATGACCATCATGCTTAGCCTTTGATAAAGGCTTGGTTAAAGGAGCAGCAATGTTATCATCTGTCCCAACCTTACAAATGTCAATTTCCTTTCTATCCACGTAATCTCTAATTACATGATATTTCCTAAGTACATGTCTAGACTTATTAATAGACTTGGGCTCTTTAGCTTGTAAGATAGCCCCACTGTTATCACAATAAATCGTGATAGGATCTTTGGCAGTAGGGACTACTCCTAGTCCTTCCGAAAATTGTTGAATCCACACAGCTTCCTTTGCAACTTCAGACGCCACAAGGTACTCTGCTTTTGTTGTAGAACCCTCTGTAACGCTTTGCTTGAAACTCTTCCAACAAACAGCTCCTCCATTCATCATATAAACATAGCCGGATTGGGATTTCATATAATTCCTATCAATCGGGAAACTTGCGTCTGTGTAACCCTTTACACGCAACTCAGTCTCACCTCCAAACACTAAGAACGAATCCTTGGTCCTTCTCAAGTACTTAAGGATGTTCTTTACGGCTATCTAGTAACTCTCACCTGGATTGGCTTGGTAACGACTTGTCATGCTCAAAGCATATGTAACATAGGGACGAGTGCACATCATAGCAAACATGATTGATCCAACAGCAGATGCGTAAGGGATCAATTTCATGCGTTCAATCTCCTCAAGTTTGGTAGGACACTCTGACTTGCTCAAGGTGATCCCACTACCCATAGGAAGAAAGCCTCTCTTAGAGTCTTTCATGTTGAAACGATCAAGAATTTTATCAATATAAGTTTCTTGACTTAATGCTAGTATCCTTCTAGATCTATCTTTATAGATCCGGATACCTAAGATGCGCTGGGCCTCTCCTAAGTCTTTCATTTGGAAATGAATCCCAAGCCACTCCTTCACAGAAGTGAGCATTGGAATATCATTCCCAATGAGTAGTATGTCATCAACATACCAAGCTAGAAAAGTTACTTTACTCCCACTAAACTTCATTTATAAACATGGTTCCTCAACACTTCGAGTGAAACCATTTTGTTTAATTACATGATCAAAACGATGATTCCAACTTCTGGATGCTTGTTTAAGTCCATAGATGGATCTCTTAAGTTTGCATACCTTCTTAGGGTTTAATGGATCTACAAAACCTTCAGGTTGTGTCATGTACACTTCCTCTTCTAGAATCCCATTCAAGAATGCGGTTTTGACATCCATTTGCCAAATCTCATAATTAAGAAATGCGGCAACCACTAAGATAATCCTTATGGATCGAAGCATGGCGACTGGAGCGAAGGTTTCGTCATAGTGAAGACCATGAACTTTGGTGAAACCTTTTGCCACCAATCTAGCGTTGTAAACATCATTATGTTTATCTATGCCGCTTTTGATCTTATAGATCAACTTACACTGAAGAGGTCTTACCTCCTTAGGTAAATCAACCAAGTCCCATACTTGATTTTCGTACATAGAGTCCATTTCGAATTGCATGGCTCCTAGCCATAGCTTTTAGTCGGTACTAGAAATGGCTGCCTTGTAGGTAGTAGGTTCGTTATTTTCAAAAAGTAACACATTGTAGTCACCACCTTCCTATATAATACCAAGGTATCAATCCGGTTGATGACTAATTCTGCTTGACCTCCTAGGTTCCGAAGGAATTATGACCGCATTAGACGAAGAGGAACGTTTTCCTTGTTTTCCTCTACATCCTTTTTGGTTTGTGGCTCTTGGACTTCGTTAAGTTCAAATTTTCTCCCACTCTGTCTTTTAGAAATAAAATCATTTTCTAAACTGACTGCATCACGAGACACAAACACTTTGTCCTCGTGTTTATTGTAGAAGTATTAACCACGTGTTTCCCTTGGATATCCTACAAACACACATTTGTCGGATTTGGGTGCGATTTTGTCTTCAGACTTATTCTTAACAAACGCCTCGCATCCCCAAATTCTCATGAACGACAAATAAGGGACTTTCCCTGTCCATATCTCATATGGAGTCTTGTTTACCGCTTTAGTCGGGCTTCGATTTAGTGAGAATATTGCAGATAAGATAGCGAAACCACAAAAATAATCAGGAAGCTTTGTTAGACTCATCATGGATCGAACCATATCTAATAAAGTTCGATTTCTCCTTTCGACCACATCATTTAATTGCGGTGTGCCAGGAGGAGTCCATTGTGATACTATACCACAATCTTTTAGGTGTGAATCAAAATCATTTTTCAAGTATTCACCACCACAATCGGATCGTAGGGCTTTACTCTTTTTATTCAATTGGTTTTCTACTTCATGTTGAAATTCATTGAATTTTTCAAAAGCATCTCTTTTGTGCCTCATCAAGTAGACATATTCATATCTACTCAAGTCGTCGGTAAAAGTAATGAATTAGTGATAACCACCTCTAGCTTGGAGAGTCATTGGGCCGCATACATCTGTATGTATAAGACCTAATACTTCACTTGCTCGTGTCCCTTTTCCCGTAAAAATAGCACGAGTCATCTTTCCTAGAAGACAAGATTCGCATACACCATAAGATTCATAATCGAATGGTTTGATCACCTTAGATGAAACAAATCTCTTTATGCGTCGTTCATTTATGTGCCCTAAACGACAATGCCAAAGGTATGATTGATTAGGTTCACCTGCTTTAAGCCTCTTGTTTTCTACATGATAGACCTCTTTTGCAATATCTAGAACATAAATACTTCCAATAGAAATGGTCTCGCCATAAACCATTTCATTAAAATAAAAAGTACAACGATTGTTCTTAATCCAAAAAGAAAAACCTTCCATATGTAACACGGAAATAGAGATAATGTTCTTGGTAAGAGTTGGTACATAATAACAATTATTTAAATACAACTCTAAACAATTAGGAAAAAGAAGAACGTAGGTGCCCACGGAAACTGCGGCTACCTTAACTCCATTTCCCATGCGCAAGTCCACGTCACCCTTGGCTAGTGCTCGCGCATCCTTCAGCCCCTGTACATGATTACAAAGGTTAGAACCACAACCGGTATCAAATACCCAAGAAGATGTACTAGCAAAGTTATTATCTATCATATAGAGTGATGAAAGAAATTTACCTGACGTTGTCACACAACCGTCTTTCAAGTATTTGGGGCAATTGCGTTTCCAATGCCCTTTGCCATTACAATAATAGCAATCCGCGTCCACGTGTTTGTTGGCTTTGTGCTTGGGTTTCATAAAGACCTTGCCCTTTCCCTTGCCAATTTTCTTGAAAAGACTCTTACCCTTTCCTTTGTCCTTCTTCACTCCAAGGTTCATGTTCTTCAATCTCATTGAAAGAACATCCATGGGTTCACTCCCACTAGCCTCCTTGTCCCTCTCCGCTTGGGTGAGGAGTGCATGGAGTTCATGGAAACCCTTTTCCATGTCGTTCATGTTGTAGTTCACCCTAAAGTGGGTGAACTTTCGTGTAAGTGAATGAAGGATTCTACCCACCACTAGCTCATTTGGAATCTTACACCCTAGACGCTCTAAGGTGTCGGCGTGCTCAACCATTTTGAGCACGTGTGGGCCAACCGTTTGGCCCTTTTGGAGTTTAGTCTCAAAAATTTCATGGCCGCCTCATATTGAAGAATTTTAGGCGCTTGCGAAAACATTGATGTTATCCTCATGAATATCCCATATGCATTGAGAGATATCAATTGGAGTTTGAGTTTGGGTGAGATTGACCAAATCAAGACATTCTTGACGTCATTGGCAACCTTCAAATAAATGTCATATTCGGCCCGAACCGCCGCGGTCGATCTTGACCCGGGTTCGGTGGGAGGGGCTTTGACCAAGTAGCGAAGCACGTTATCGGATATCGCGGCGCTCTTGATCGTTGATTCCCATTCAACAAAGTTACTACCGTCATCTTATAGGACACATTTGTCCATGACAGACCTCAACCATGAGTCCTTACCCAAGCTTGCTGTATTCCATGATGTTGACATTGTGCGAATATGGTTACTACAACAAAAAGAAATATATAAACATTCATTGTTATGATAATTTACTTGAAAAACATTTTAACAAGTTTAGCATATATATAATGACCCCTCACTAAATTATATAAATGATTCTAAGACCCATCTTTAAATAAAAATAGTCATCGTATGCTACCTTTATCTAAAAAATGGTAAGTCATTTCTTGACTAATTCTACCCCTAGAACTGTTGGTTGACGGATTTCAACTAAATCCATCTCCTAGTCCCAAGATAACGCTTATCTCGTTGAGTCCAATCCAATTTTGGCTTGTGATCGTATCACCCTACTTACCTCAGGTAAAAAGGGACCCACGAGCGTGGTAGCCCTAATGAACACGGGATTCATAGGTGTTACTAATTGGTAAGGCTAATCTCAATTTTTTAAATATGTGAGAGATCTTGTCAATTTAGTCATTAATTCCCTATAAGTGAACTAAATCGGTGAATTGTGAATAACGTTGAATTAACAATAGCGAAAAAATAAAATGCAAGTGTGACGATTTTGGCATGAGCGGAAATAAAGCAAGCAACCAAGCAACGAATAAATCCTAGTATGGCCACCTAGCTAATCAAATTAACTAGATAATTACAATTTCGGAAACCAACTCCTTGGTCCCTTGCCTCTTCACTTGGAACGCCTTCCAAAAATGGCACCGTCTTGAGAGAGTCGCCGGTCTTCATAATAAATAATTAAAAATATACAAATTCCTATTAGACATTTATTCTATAAAATGAAACTATTAATTATTACAAACCGGCGATACGAGATCGCAATAAAAATTACAACCAAACCGTTAATCCCTTACATTACGGGTAATAACGATTAAAAATAACTAGGCCATACTAGGTACAAAATTTGCATAAATTATTAAATAAAAGACATTCATTCATTCAACCATAAAAAAAAATTGCTGCAAAATTCATGCCAAAATCGCCCTAAACACATTCATGCTCATTATAGCTCGATTTTACGGGATTTATTGATTTTTAACCATTAAAAAACAATAATCAATATTTAAACCTCATTTAAATTCAAACTAATCATCTAAACTGTTTTAGAACTCAAAATTAGTCCGTACTAATTTTGTTGGTCATTAATTCGTTCGGTTTGATTTTATTTGGTAAATATGACGGTTTAATCATAACTTTTATGAAATAAACCCAAAACAAAAAATAAAAATCATAAAAATTTAAAACTAAAAATTTTGTACATTCTGGAACATTTTCAGGAACTCCAAAAATAAAAAAAATTTGCCCAAAAAATTTGAATTAATTTTATGAACAAATAACTTTGTATTTAACGGTTTTATCAAATAAAAACTATTAAATATAGTAAAATAGTGAAACAAATTACAAAATTTCACCAAGATGATAAAAATCAGAATGTAAAATGTACCAAAACTTTTCATGACCAGGAAAGGACGTTTCCTTTTTATGAACATTATAATCTCATATTATCGACTTTTATCTTATAAAAATCAATAAACATGGAATACATAATTAAAAGTCACGATATTTTACATACAATATTTAAGACATAAAAATTCATATTAACTCGGTTTAAAAGCAAAAAATCAAAATAAATAGCAAATCAATCCCTAAAATCACGAAATTTGACTACAAACATTTTGAAGTCAGTAGGTATCTATGCACCAAATATTTTCGTCCAAATAATATTTTAACTTAAATATTTTGATTTATTAGTTATCTTTATTAAAAATGCCCAAAATGAACATGCATGCTACAAGCTAGCTCTAATACCACATGAAAGTCCATAGACCTTAATTAGAATCATATAATTAGTTACTAAATTACTTGTTAATTTAGTGTGTAATGATCTATGTAACATGCATGCAAATATAAAGACATTATATAAAAGATGAAATTTCCTCACATTGATAATGGAAATAATTGGGCACCATAAGAACTTCTTCTTATTGCTCTTGAGCTAATGTAGGAAATGATCCTCCAACAATATTCAAATAATAAGATCTCCTTCAAGTTGCACCCAAGATGTACCCAAATAATCTAACCTTATTATTAACTTGATAATAAGATAGATATTATACTAATAATATCAGTATATATTACTACACTAGTAATACTTAATAAATATTAGTATGTGAATTAAGCACAAAATCTAGTAGTGGAAAAATGAACAACTATTATCCATTTTATAGCCATTTTGGCGGGACCTCATGTGTCATAAATGGCCTCTTATTTTGTTATTTCATTCACATGCAATGTAGTAGAGTGTAGTAGTATTTGTAATGATTTTGGAATGCATGATATGTCACTATCATATGGTAGCTTGTTTGCCTAAACAAGAACAACTATCATCACTACTACTACTACCATGACCGGCCACATGTGGCTAATTATGATCCTTTTTGATTTTTGATATTTGTCCCACAAATACTTATCAATTAAATGTTTAATTATCTTATATAATTAAGTGTTAATTTGATCATATAACAATTATATGACACAAATTAATAAACAATATGTACTTAACATTTAAGTGATATTTTACCATTATATCAATATATAATGGGTTCCACAATACTTAGTCAGTTTATTTTACAACTCCTTGTAAATATAATTAACTAATTAACTCTACCTCCAAATATATGCAAAACCTCAACTAAATTAGTAATTTAACGATTAATTACTAAGTTAGATCTTACTTAATCATATTAAAATAAGATATAAATTTATTAGTCAATTATTGCATAATTGAAAAAATAACTTAATCGAATTTGAGTTCCTAACTCAATTTCTAACAATTAACTCTCGTACATATCAAATACTCCGTATATGTAATAGACTAATCAACTGTATCAGATACAAATAATTAGTTAATATTTGGGTTTCATCGTATAGGTGTGACCGAAAGGGATCAGTTGATCACCGCCGTCATACGACAATAACGTCAAACTTTTGTCAGCCAACCGTTATTGATTTACGTTAATCAACTGACTAATCATATATATATAGTCAATAAATATTCCAATTATATTCCTTAATGAGATTTAATATGTGGCGCACTATTGTGGAGAACACCTACTCCAACACTAATCGCCCTCTCCCTCTTCCTATTCCTTTTGTATTATGGCGGCAGCGGCACACTCCCTTTTGTTATTATTATTATTATTATTATTATTATTTTTTTTTTTATTTTTTTTTTTTTTTATAAAATGCGAGCAGCTTTCATTAAAATAAAATGTAAAGTTTACAAGAAATTGGTGGGGAGCCGAGAGACAATCTGGGCCCCCATCCCCTAAGCTATAGAAAAACTAAGTCTAATAAAGATATAAGCGGCCACCCGAGCCCCAGCATCCTGAGATACCGAGAATTTCTGGATCCGCTTATGCAAGTCAACAGCATCCGAACCCAACTCCCCAAGCGAAGAGAAAGAGAAGGGTAGGAAACCGTAACCAGCAGCCCCGCTCAAATCCCTATACTTAGCACACTTGCGTTGCGCAGCATCAGTAACAACACGTCCCGGCACAAAATTAGCCATCCCAGTCTGTGTCAAGGGAGAGGACCCAGTCAAATCAACGCACACGTCACATCCTCTGTCCCAAGAATAGAGCAGCAAATCCGCAGGACGAAGAGAGCCGCCCTGTCCGTCAACTAAACCGATATCCACCTCCCTACCCGTAGAAATACCAGACCTATAACAGATGTCGAATAAGGTGTCACGGACGAGGTTATGCCGATGCTTAACACCCACAGTGTCAGTACAAGAAACAACGTGGTCCCCATAAATATCATCAGCAAAAAACCCGAGAGCAAGCAGGACAAGGCCTAGATACCACGAATAAAGGAACACCCAGACGATATCCTAGCACACAACGGTAAGTCCTCTCGTTAGTCTGGCCCAACCCAGAGATAGGAACCGCACGCAACCAATCAGAGGAGTAGGCACCAAGCTGGGACTTCCACAATGCAAGCTGATGCGGTGTCAAAGAGTAAACAGATTCTGCAGTAGCAGCAATCCTCGCAAAATATATATCTGCCAATTTTTTCATAAGTTTAAAGGCAGCGATTTCACTAGGATCACGTAATAAAGTAGAACCTGTAGTCTCCGAAATCACCTGCAAGGCATCATCAAAAGTAGGACCAGCATCCACAATACTAGAAGGCTGTAGTAACTTAGCTTGCAAATCGGCAGACTGCAAACGGGACGCCAAAAAAGCATAGTACAAGACATCCCCGGCAGCATAAACACCGAGCCCACCAAGATGAAAAAGGAAAGTGGCAAGGCGCCACTGCCAATCCCCAAAACCTAGCCCAGACGCGGTGGCAATGCGTTCCAAGCTAGAACGAAGTGCTGCATCAAAACGAAGATGAACAGACCCAAAGACTCTCTGCGAACATGTACGGAGGGTAAAGTAGAGCTTAGAAATACCAGTACAAGCTCGAAGCAGAAGCAACTCACATTGCGGGTCCTCAATCCTAGCAACCAAATCCATAAGCTCGATGGTCTTAGTCACTCTCATCGCTACAAGCTCACTGCCAAAACTAGGGCAAGTACTGACATGCCCACCTAAAACAGAGACACCACGCAAAGGTCGGGCAATAGAAGGAGGGAAAACACCAGGAAGGCGACTCCGGGGATCCTCAGTAGGCCAAAAAACCTCAGTCTTAGCGACATTAAGATGGAGACCAAACTGAGAACCATCTGCCATAATCAAATCCAACACCTTCCCCACCTCCAAAGTATTCCTAACAATGGTGCCCTCATCCAAGTACCAAGCCTGCAAACTCAAACCAAAAGAGTCCCGTATCTTGCACACCAAGGGATGCAAAACCAAAGCGAAAAGCAAGGGGCCCAAAGGATCAGCCTGTTGGACTACCTGACAAGACCACAAACAACGTTCCCCATAAAAAAGACGGGTAGGACGAGAGTAACAAAACTCCACCCAACGGGGAAGAATCGGGCCACGACGGCGAACTTCCAGAAGCATGGTAACACGATCAACAAGGTTGAAAGCATTCTGGAAATCAACCAGCAACATAGAAAGCCCCACATCCCCACCACGAGCCTCAATGAACCGATTCAAGGCATGCAAGACAGCCTCTCCTCCACCGGACACCCCAACCCCAAACTAAAGACCAGCAAAATAAGAACACAGAGAAGGACCAACCAAATAAGCACATACCTTAGAAACCAGACGTCTCCAGACAGTGCCAACAGCAATAGGACGAACACCACCACCAGGTTTAACAAGCGGCGTGAGCGGAGCAGTGGCAATGTACTCACCAAGAGCTAGTGGACATCTGCCCTCAAGAAAAAGATTGACCACCCTAGTAATAGAAGCGATCAGATCATCAGAGATAGCCACAGCAGCGCCACTCAAGCAGTCCATAAGGTGTTGGGCACGAAACCCATCCCTCTCACAAGAAGTGCCACGCGGGAAACTACGAATCATATCTAAAACCATAGCCGAAGAGGCAACAAGAGAATGATGATCCATAGGCAAATGAGGCAAGGAAGGAGATGGGGCGACCGAGTGCTTCTCTCGCAAAGCCCCAAGAGTGGCATCAGAGTAGGGGGCGACGCCAAAGGAAGAAAGCACCCTAACAGCAGCAGTATAGTGGTCATCACAAATCTTCCGCCGACATTGGCGGAGATTAAGCTCACTCAAATTGTAACAACCCGTAATTTGAAAGACCGAAATTATATTGGAAAAATAATAAATTTATTTTATTTTAATTTATTACGATTTATTTGAATTTATGATAATTTAATATAATTATTTTGAATTTATTCGGAATTTAAAGAGAAGGTTTTACGGTTTAACCCCGAACGTCATTAAACTATTCCCGAGTCAACTTAAGTCCCGAAACAAACCCGAAACCCGACTCTTGCATGAGTCACACGCCCAAGTCAACCATTTCCACTCATTTTAGATCTTTGGATTACTTTGATTAAACTAATACAAATATCTAAGATATTTGTAACTTTATCAATCTGTCAGTTTAAATTACGCAAATCGCTTAAAAACAGACCCGATTACTCCTTCATCCACACGCCTCTTGCCCCCCTCTTAGGATTAGATATTTTCTTTCTTTTGATTAAGATAACATAATATCTAAATAATATCTAGATATTTGATTAAACAAATATAATATCTAATAATATCTAAATATTTACCATAATATATTTATAAAACCCGAGTCAATCCCGTAACAACAAATTCAAAACCCGACTCCCGTAATCCTCTATATTTACACGGCCCAACCTCCACACTTACTCACTACTTATCTTTTCATTTTACATTAAATCAACTTAATATCTAATTAATACTTTCTTTAATATAATCATAATCGTTCTTCGTGTTCTTGATCGTTCTTGATCGTTCTTGAGCAAAATCGTCACAAAACCTGCGTTACTTGGTCAAATCCGTCCTAACTTATATTTCTAGAGTCTCCTCTCCGCTCTTCATCTCCATGTACGTTTTATTTTCAATTCCGACAAAATCGTTTTCAACACTTTAATTGTTGAAATAAAGTTTTAATTCTAATAATGTTATTTTTGTCATTTCTTATAGGAGAAGATTATGAAGACGAGTTTGGTGACTCGTATATTTTAGAAGAAGATTAGTAGACGGGTTTTTAGTTCTTATTTTGGTGCTATTTGATTTTGTGCTAGCTAAGGTAACTATTCCGAGTTACTCGACGAATTAATGTTACATACTTTTGTTTTTGTTTATGTTATTGTTATTTACGGTTTTAAGTAGTAACATGATAAGTTGTTATTATTATTATGTTGTATGAATTTTTAACATATTTAGTGTGTTTGACATGTTGGATGATTTGTTCAAAATCATGATTTTTGTATGAATGATGGTTGAATTGGTTGTTAAAATGGATGGTTGTTAATTTAAACATGTTAGAAATAATTTGGGGTTGTTGTGGTGGTGGCCGTGTAAAGTGGCTGAGAAACCGACCCAAACCAGGCCGGTTCAGGCCGGTTCAGGCCCGGTCCAGGCCGGTTCAGACCCGGTCTGGGTTGGTCCGTGATTTGGCCTTTGGGCTTGTGTCGATACTTGATTGTTTTGTTGTTGTTTTGACGGGTTTTAAATATGTTAAGCATGCGGGAAATATTAAGAAACGGTTTTAGAAATGGTTGACCAAAACCGGCCCAAACCAGGCCCGTGGGCCCAGTCCAGGCCCGGTTCAATCCCGGTCCAGCCCATGACCCGTGAGTCCCTTTGGACTTGTGACGGTTTTTGAGTTTAGTGTTATTATTATATCGTGTTTTGTAATATTTAGCAAGTGGGAAATTTTAATAAGTAAATTATTTAATTAAACGGTTTTCATAATATTATTATTTCTCACATGTTAGAAATTATAGCATGAGATTGTAGTTTAATTTGATATCCTTTAAGTCAAGCGGGTTTCGTAAGAATTAATAATTCACATGTTAGAAATTAGAATAAAATAGCATGAAATGAATATGATGTTCTTATGTTCAAGCCTAAATGGCTAAGACTCTGTTTCTAGCCGGTTTGACCAAACGGGTTTGGTCAAACTAAGATCTAGTCAGCCCGTTTTGACTGATGACCCGTCGCGGGACTCGGGTCGGGGATTTGTCTTCAGGTAAGGTTTTATTTAATGAATGAATAAATGAGCCTTAGTGGATATGAGGCGATATGATATTTGAATGTAATTTATATGCAATTAGTCACATGATAGGAAGTTTTCCCGTGACTGTTTAATTGTATGATATATGTCGTGTTGACTAAGTACTCATAGAGAATTATGATTATATGGCGTCTTGACCATGCTAATTCTAAATGAGCACCTTGGACCATGACATTGATAGGCCTTACAATCTTTAACGAGTATATGTTCACTTGTTGATAGCTTTTGTGTTCCCGGCTTGGTGGGTTTATATCCAAGCCGGGGCATGGCGCCTAATTGCTTCCACTTTAGGAATGGAGCCAGCTTAAGTACTAGCCAACTCTGCTTAGGGGGTCGCCTAGTAGAGATTCTCATATACTTTGGTCATGAGACAGGGAATGGGTTAGCTGTTGTCGCTAGGTCTGATCAGTCTAGGACTAGGATGTTTTCCTACCTTGTGGTATAGCCTCGAGTTACAGAAGTCGACTATTGGCCGTACTAAGAACTTATGCCTGTTTCTAGACGTATTGGTCTTTCATGTTTGATGATTCTATGAATCTTAGAAGGTGAGATGCAAGCCGGCTAAGGTTGATAGAGTTTGGATTACCGGTTGTTAACTGATTCACATGATATCTTGTATGATTAGGGTTGAGTGTATCATGGCCATGTTTTAAAGGTAACCTCTGAGCTAGAATACCAGCTTCCCTACCTCGTGGTATAGATTGTTAACTGATTCACATGATAGCTTGCATGAGTAGCTTAACCTTCATATGCTAGGTTATATGTTAGTTATTTGTTTCATAACATGAAAAGCATATCGTATATGTTAAGGCTTTGTATTTTCCATATACAGCTCTTTTATGTTATTCATGTTTTATTAAACTCGACATTTCGTGGCTGGGAGAACTCGGAGTTACTCCCCACTGACTGTGGCTTCCGTGTTTATATTTAATGCGGTTGGCAGGTTTGTGATGCATACTTGGGTACATTGACGAGCTAGCGAGTGAAGTATTACCTTGGACCTATATTCGGTTCTTAGGATTGTATATTATTATACACTCTTTTATTTCCGTATTTATACGGGAGATATGTCTCCCGTTTTGGATACTTCTTATGTATAATATTATTTCCTTTTTGTTATGAACTTTTTCTTTAAGACACCTTTGTTATGATGAATATATTTAATGGTAGGTTCCGGTTTTAAAATTTACCGATTTTCACTAAAGTGAACCTATTAAAAATGTATTCTCATCTTTTATTTATTTAAATTACTTGTTTATCTTTCCGCAAATTTGAGGGTGTCACACAAATCCAGATCCTCCTCCACATGAAACGAGGGAGGAACCTCATTCAAACACTCCCGCAAAAGCTGCAAACCACCTCCAGGCACCCCCCAAGCGAGAATAGCTCTGGTAATACTCTCCTCCTTACGATGTCGCCTAATAGCAGTCCTACACTCAAGATTACTCCGAGGAGCGAAGGTCTTAAGCAGACAAAGAGGCAACACAAGCATACGAACCCAGCAGGAAAGGTCACCAGGAGAGTCAGCCACATCATCCAAAACCCCCTTAAAAACCCGAGCAAACCCAAGCCGACACTTAGGAGGAATAGATTTCACGGTGCGAAGGCCCAAAGATAATAAACAATCAAGCGAAGACACAGACCACTGAACAAGCTCAACCCCATCATCAGAAGAAAGAACCGAGGGAGATAGAGCCGGAGGTCTAGGGATACCATGAATAATAAAGCTAACGATACCATCGCCACAATCCAGAGGCGCAACAATATCACCCCGACTATGCCGACATCTAGAGCGAAAGGTATGGGTTTTAAAGCACTCCCCACACAACCAAAGCCCCATCCGCTTTAAAGTAATCTCGGCATTAGAGAAAACCGTTAGACTATTAGTAAGAGTTTGACGTGTAAGACCCATAACACCGTCAATACAATGTCGATCCTGAAAATGCTTTTGCGATTATTGTTATTATTATTGTTATTTTTTGTAGTCATTAGTCTATAATTACTTTACTAGGTTTTAAAGTTTATTTTATAACAATTTTAATTGTTTGGAAAAAAAATGCACTATTTTTAATTTTTAAAATTTCATTTTTTACGAAAATTTTGTTAGCTTGTAAAATATTTAGGAAATAGATATTTTTCTAAAAAAAAAAAAAAAAAGGTAAGAAACATTACCTAAAATCAATATGCAACTTCCTGTGATAAAGAAATTAGGGTTTTTTTGTCAGATAGCACATAACATTTACGCCTTTTGTAAATCTGATACCTAATGTTTTTCTTCTTGCCTAAAAACCCCTAACATTCATCTTTTTTTTTCTTATGGCACCAAATAGGCATTTCCGTAAAAAAAAAAGTCAAACTACCGTCTTGACTTAACGGAAACAATGATATTAATAACCCAAGTTCCCTCTAATCTCAATTTATTCCTCTATTTTTCCTCCACAATAACCTTAATTACATTATCCTATAGTCTTTTTACTAGGGCTGAGCAAAAATATACGATACGGTTTTATTATACGTATCCGATACGATATACGGTTTCAATTATACGGATTTCCGTATATCCGATAAGAATTTCCGTATATACGATACGGTTTATAAAAAACCGTATCGGATACGTATCGGCAAAATTTGAAACCGGATATACGGTTTCCGATACGGTTCCTGTTTTTAATATAAAATATAAAAATAAAATCATAAAACCACTAAACGTCGAGTATATCCGTGACTTAGTCTTATTACTTTTATACATTTTTAAGTTATTTATTCTTATAATATGTGATACTCTTTTAACTTATTAAGAAAAGTCATAAAATCACAAAAAAAATAAAAATAAGACATAAAATTTTACATAATTAAATGAAAAACCGGATACCGGATATACGGAAAAACCGGATATACGAAAAATCCGTATCGGATAAGGATACTCAAAATTGAGATTTTTAAAACCGGATATCCGATACGGTTTTGAAACGGTTTTGCTCACCCCTACTTTTTACCCCATCTCTGTGGATGAATGAACTCATCTAATTACAAAATTGATAATAGAATGATTAAAAACAGATAACGCAATACATAAACGATAAATTTGGTACTAATATTTCAATTTTAATCTTAATAACAAAATCAGTGCAAGAGTAGTTATTAAATTAGGGTTAATAAGACCAAATAAATAACTGATAAATGTTTCGAAAATTAATGAAAAAGATAACACCTTTGATTATAAAGAATTTTTTGCTTAACTATGACTCAAACACCAATTATTTAACAAAATAGGTCGGGTTTGAAACTATTTCCCAAAAATAGGTCCACGTCATCAATTTCAGTTTTTTATTTTTTTTATAAAAAATTTGAACTATCTCGCTGTCTGGGATAGCGACAAGGTAAAGAAAAATAAGAACAAGATGGAGCAGATTTGGTGTTATTTGGGTACTCGTACCTTCTCGACGTCCAGGACAGCGAGAAAGAGATTTCAACACCTTCTCGGTGTCTGGGACAGTGAGAAAATGAAGGAAACAAAATTCGCAAATTTGCCTATTCATTATGCATGTATGTCATTTTGGCATCCTTCATCTTCTCACTATCTTTCTTGCCCTTTGAGAATGATATCAAATATGATGTTCCTTCATAGTAGGCTTGACTTTGCTAGTTAAATGAATTTGAAACGATGATCATTCTATGTGCTTGGCATGCTTGCTATTATATGCTTGACGAATAAACAAGTACGGTCTTGTATCGGCGGTCAAGATGATAAAAATAAGAATCTATTCATTCTAGTAACAGTAGTTGTTGCCTTGGTCATGAATAAATAAGTACGGTGTTTGTACACTATGAAGAAGCTCAAGAGCCAAGACCACATTTTCCTCGACGATACGACTTATGCCATTTAGAGCACCGTGGCCAATTTACACCAAACCAAGAGAGCGAGGAAGGCGCGTCAACGTCAAGGCCAAGAAAGATAGCAAGAAGATGAAGGACGCGAAAATGACGCACATGCAGAATGAATGTGCAGATTTGCGAATTTTTGGTTCCTTCATCTTCTCGTTGTCCCAGACAGCGAGAAGGTGTTGAAATCTATTTCTCGCTGTCCTGGACGTCGAGAAGCTACTGGTACCCAAATAGCATCAAATCTGCTTCATTTTGTCCTTATTTCTCTTTACGTTCTCGTTATCCCGGACAGCGAGATAGTTCAATTTTTGAAAACAAATAATAAAACGCGGAAATTGATGACGTGGACCCATTTTTGGTAAATAGTTTCAAACCCGCTTTACTTTGTTAAATAGTTGATGTTTGAGCCCTAGTTAAGTAAAAAAATTCGATTATAAAAGTAGGGTTTTAATAAATAATATTAAAGAGAGATAGTGATACCTCATTGGTTATGCAAGTATAAAAAGGAACACAAATTCTCATTTGTGACGGGGAGACCTCTCCCCGTCGCAAGCTTAAGACAGGTCAAGCCCCCTCACAAGGAGCAAGTGAGGGGTGGGGGTAAATGGGAGGCAAAAGGAGCCTCCCACTTCCACCCCCATGTTGGAGCCAGTGTCCTCCACAGTTAGTGCAATAACATAAATAAATCTCTATAGGTTTACAGGGTATACTTTGTATTGTAATCAGTTGATTAACGTTTATCGATAACGGTTGGCTTGCTAGATAAGTTTGACGTTATTGTCATACAGATGGCGGTGATCAACTGGTCCCTAAAAGTCACACCTAAAGGATGTGATTGAGAGATGTGATTATTTGAGAAAATAATCATATTGATGCCTTATTAAATGACTAAAAGGTTAGTCGGTGTTTTTGACTAAAAGGTTAGTCAATGTGATGATGATATAATTATTTAATAACGATTAAATAATGTTAGCTAAGACGAATTAACTGTAATTCGTAATTAAATATAAAATGTTATATTTAGTTGTAGTATATAATGTGAGCTTAAACGAATTAAAATGTTAATTCGTAATTAAACATAAACTGTTATATTTAATTAGCAGGATTATAAATATACTGATATTTATAATTGAAGTATATATTATACGATTGTCATAATAATTGTTATGTTAATATATCCACTGCAAAATGTTGTAATGGACCTTATTAATGTATGACAACATATTAGACAAATATAATATGTATAACATTATATTAAATGGAAGCTAATATAACCAAAAAAGAGTCCAAATACACTTTGGAATTTCGGTCAAATAGGGTAACAAAATAAGAGAAAAATATCCCTTATTTTCTCCTATTTTGTGCCGTGTGAAAGTGGGTATATGGGAAGAGTTTTACTCATTCTAACTCACTAATTTGATTCATCATTTAATTTACATCACACAAAAGATACAGACTCTTTTTCTCTCGAATTTTCTAGCAAATACAAGGGCATTTCTCGATCAATCTTGGGTGAGACGATTAGGAGGATATCTGCTTTGATATCTGTTTTTTAGGCCGATTTTGCTAGGACCAAAGGTTCAATTCGTTTTCTCTATATTTTATATCGTTTTCATTTTCTGACTCGCAATTCATATTCTATAATTTTGTTATAATCCTAAATTTATAGTGGAAGTAAACGGTTATTGCCCACAAGTGGTATCAGAGCGTAAGGCTACAAAATTATATTATATGTTTTTCATTTTATGAAATATAAATTTGAGAAATAAAAAAATTAAAACCGAAAAAAAAAAAAATTTTAGGTCTCGGCAGATTTTTTTTTGCCGTGTTGATTCAATTTTTTTGGGTCTTGTTTTTCCATTGTTGATTTATTGATATTGTTATTTTAAAAGGTTAAAATTCAATATAATAAATTTGTACTTGTTTTAATTTGATAAGGATTAAATTAAAATAAAATGGAATTGTATTGGATGTTAAGGAACATCATTTTTTGTGCTATATATTTTCGGTATAAATTGTTTTAGATGTTCATATTAAAAGTTTAATTTGAATCATCTATTTGTATCAATGTTTAATAACGATTAGGCATTGTTTTGTTTGTACCGATCTAGTTAATATAAGCATAATCGTCTTAAAACCGTTCCAATCTGGTGCTGCTACTGTAAAAAAAAAAAAAATAAAAATAAATTTCCTGTTTTTTTTTTATTGCTGTTTGCAGCAGATTTTTTTTATTTTTATTTTTACTGTTTTTTTTCGGTTTTTGGATTAAACCGTGAAAAAAAAAAAAAAAAAAATTTGGGACTGGAACTGTTCACGTGAACAGTGAACAGTAAGAGAAAAAAAAAATTTTTTTTTTTTTGGGCATTATAAAGATAATGTTTGTTTGTTATTGTGAAAAGGTTCACAATAATGATACCCGATTATTTTAAAAAGGTTTAAAATAAAAATGGATTATGGGAGATTAAAATTGTTGTGGGCAATTAAGGAATTGTCACATAATTTTGATCGTATAAAATGGTGGTTTGGATAATTAATTAACATAATTAATGAATTATGTCTTGTAGAATTAATTTATATAGTTGATGCATTTTATTTTTGTCGAATGAATGAATGAATGAAAGAATTTATTTACGTAGTTTTATAGTGGTTTAAAAATGTAATACCTAGTGTGGCCTTAGTTAATCATGTTTTCGTAATGATGGAAACATGGTTTGGATGTATTTATGAGATCTCGAATCTCCTTTTATTTCTTTTAATTATGTTTTTTTTGGAATTAGAATGTAAATAGGTTTATTTTGTAATTTTGAAAATGTAATTTAAGAAGACTAAAGATGGAGATCGGATGCTCACTCCCGCTACATGGACCAAGATGAGACAAAGTCAAGCTTCTCGGGTCCATTAGGATGGATTCCAAACTTGTATTTACTGTTCATTTTGTTAGATAGGCCACACTAGGACCGTTGTAATAGTTTACGTATTTTTCATTCTTTTGCTTTTCATTCACATGTTAAATAATTGCATCATATTCCGCCTAAACCAAACCACCTAAATTGCATGAAAAATGATTCATATAGTTTGAATTTTCATCTTAGACATCCAGATGTCACTCGTTCATAAGGCCATCACCTTAGTCTAAATCATTCACGAAATGCTAGAAATTTGTTCACTTAAAATGAATTAAATTTAAGATGATGGGATCTTCCTCTAAAATGAAAATTGAGATTAGTCTTTATAGGGAAAACTACTATGAACCCCTTCTTCGTCGGAAGTCATAATATGACCCCTTCTACTATACGTTGGGTAAGTAGTGAGTGTTGACCTATTTTACCTCAACATTGTAGTCCGAGTAATATCTCGGGATTATAATGGACTAAAGATAGAATTTACAGAAATTTATCGACCAGGAATTCTAAAAGTAGAATTAGCCAAGAGGTTGGCTTATCAATTTACAGAAATTGAGTCTTGGGATCATTTATATAATTTTTGAGGGAGGTCAATTGTATAAATGCATGAGTCATCGCATTAAACAATTTTTGCATTAAGACTTAATTTTAAAACGATGAATTCTTATTATATTTTTCTTCTTTTCACAGTTTCTTGAATCTGTTATATACAGATATAACTGCTAAAATAACAAATGGCTGGAAGTACAGACGACCCAATGCCAAGTGCTACACTCGCTCGCGAGTCCTGGCTAAAGATTTTTATGGACAACATGAATCAGACCACGCGACTGAAGAATGATGGGTTCAACTTTGCGGACTGGGAGGCGGCATTACGGAATGCTGCCATTGCTGACGGTAAGCTCAAATTCTTGACTGAGCCACTACCGACTAACCCAGGCCCCAATGCAGGAGCCAATGAATCACTTGCTTATAGTGATTTCGTAATAGAGGCGGGTGCGATAAAGAACGTACTCATCTTTTCAATGGAATCCAATTTGCAGAGGCAATTCATAACCCAGGGTGCAAACAAGATTTTCACCACTCTCTCTAACGAGTTCTCGAAAGCTCCGAGGATCGTTAGCTATGAGTATACCTGTCGCTTCTGTGAAGCGAAACTCCGGAAGGGCCAAGCGGTTAGCCCACACATTCTTGCTATGATCGAGAATGTTGAGAAGCTGGAGGCTCTTGGTTGCAAAATCGATGAGAAGATCATTATTGCTCGAGTGCTTTATTCACTTCATGATGGTTTTGCCCTTTTCAGGGCAAATTACTATATGAATGATATGAAGAAAAGTCTTCATCAGCTCCACTCACTTCTCATACAGACCGAGAGTGATCTGAAATTGAGTGGGAGCGTGAAACAGGACATTCTCATGATTAACAACAAGGGTAAGGATAAGGGCAAGGCTCAAGCTGACCTAGCTGTAAGGAAGCCGAAGTTCAAAAAGCCAGGAAAGGTCAAGAGTGGGCCTGGTGAGACTAGCGGTAGCTCACAAGGCAAGACAAAGAGCAAGGAAAACATGGACTGCCACCATTGCCACAAGACTGGGCATTGGAGGCGGAACTGTCCCGTGTATGCTGAAGACTTAAAATCAGGCAGCGTCACTCCTGTTGGTACGTCATCTTTTATTCATATGATTGAGATTAACCATGCAAGTTTCGGAACTTGGGTACTAGATACTGGTTGTGGTTCTCATCTGTGTAATCATTTACAGGGCCTAAGAAGCATCACAACTCTCGCAAAGGGTGATGTGGACCTGCGGGTGGGGAATGGAGCTAGAGTTGCTGCCGTTTCAGTGGGGACATATGTAATCCAACTCCCTAGTGGTTTTGAGTTATTGCTGAATAATTGTTACTATGTACCTAGTTTGTCGAAAAACATTATTTCAGTTTCCGTACTTGATAAGGACGGATTTTCGTTTGTAATAAAGGATAATAGCTGTATTTCTCTTTAAACGATATGATTTATGGTAAAGCTGTTTCCATGAATGGAATATATGTTTTAGATCAAACCACAGATATAATGCATGTGAGTAATAAGAAAGCAAAGGTTGGTGACAAAGATCAAACCTATCTATGGCATTGCCGTATGGGACACATAAATGAAAAACGCGTGAAAAAGCTCATTGATAATGGGATTATCTCCCCATTTGACTATGAATCTTTTGGCACGTGTGAATCATGTCTCATAGGCAAAATGACTCAAATTTCCTTCAAAGGTGTTGGAATGCGCGCTGCTGACCTATTAGGACTCATACATACTGATGTGTGTGGACCTATGTCAATCCACGCTAGAGATGGCTATAGATATTTTATCACTTTCACGGACGATTTGAGTAGATATGGATATGTCTACTTAATGAAGCATAAAAGTGAGTCCTTTGACAAGTTCAAGGAATTCCAGTATAAGGTTGAAAACCAACTGGATAGAAAGATTAAAGCACTACGTTCAGATCGTGGTGGCGAATATCTCTCGAATGAGTTTGATCAACACCTTAAAGACTGTGGTGTAGTACTACAGTTAACTCCACCTAGAACACCACAATTGAATGGTGTGTCCGAACGGAGAAATCGAACATTACTTGATATGGTTCGATCCATGATGAGTCACACGGTTGTACCTGACTCATTGTGGGGTTATGCTCTTTTGTCAGCTGCTTTAATACTTAACCGAAGTCCGTCTAAAGCTTTAGACAAGACTCCATATGAATTATGGAAGGGAACGGTCCCTAACTTGTCCTTTATTCGGGTTTGGGGCTGCGAGGCTTATGTCAAGTGGAGACCTGACGATAAGCTCGGCCCACGATCGGTCAAGACATACTTTTTTGGTTATCCAAAAGGGATGTTTGGTCATTACTTTTACTCGCCTACCGAACATCGAGTTTTTGTTGCGGCTAGTGCGACGTTCTTAGATAAAGAATTTCTCGAGAATAGGACAAGTAATGGAACCTTCGATCTGTCGGAGATTCAAGAACCAACAACCGAGCAACCAATGGAGGAAACTGTTCCTTCATCATCGGCTGCGGTAAATATTCCTGAGGAACCTAGAAGGTCGGGTAGAGTCTCCATTCCTCCAGACAGATACATTGGTATGGTCGAGGAGAATAGGAGAGATGACGTTTTACTCCTAGAGAGTAACGAACCCGCTACCTATAAAGGTGCCATGACATGTTCCGACTCTAAGCTATGGCTTGAAGCCATGCAATCCGAGATGGACTCTATGTATGAGAATGACGTATGGGATCTGGTTGACTTACCTGATAAGGTTCGGCCTCTTCAGTGGAAATGACTTTATAAAATAAAGCATTCTGTAGAAGGACAACCAGATACATATAAGGCACGACTAGTGGCAAAGGGTTTCACTCAAGTGCAAGGATTGCACTATGATAATCTTAGCGATTGCCGCTTTTCATGACTATGAAATTTGGCAAATGAATGTGAAAACCGCCTTCTTAAACGGTTATTTGGAGGAGGAGTTGTACATGGTACAACCCGAAGGTTTTATTGATCCTAAAAATCCTAAGAAGGTATGCAAGCTTAAGGGTTCCATTTATGGACTTAAGCAAGCTTCTCGGAGTTGGAATCATCGTTTCGACCAAATGATAAAAGAGAATGGATTTACTCGATCGGTCGAGGAACCATGCTTATATATCAAGTCGAGTGGGAGCAAGATTGTCTTATTAATATTGTATGTAGATGACATACTCTTGATTGGGAATGACATACCTCTCTTAACTTCGGTAAAAGTTTGATTAAAGAACCATTTCCAGATGAAAGATCTGGGTGAAGCACAAACAATTTTGGGGATCCGTATCTACAGAGATAGATCACGACGGATGTTATCCCTCAGTCAGGAGTCTTATATAGATAAGATTCTTGAGAGGTTCAGCATGACCAACTCCAAGAAAGGGAACCTTCCAATGGTCTCTGGGATGCAGTTGAGTAAAGCTCAAGCACCAAAGACATCGGAAGAGGTCGAGCGCATGAGTCGGATTCCTTATTCATCAGCT
>JAIUZE010071923.1:0-28988 GCA_022085475.1 Heliosperma pusillum | reverse complement strand
CCGGCATTAAATATAACAACAGAAAACCCACAGTCAGTGGGGAGTAACTCCGAGTCCTTCCCAAGCACGAAGATTTCGAGTTAAGGAAACATGAATAACATAAAAGCAATGTATATGGAAAATACAAAACTTAAACATATATGATATGCTTTTCATGTTATGAAACAGATATCTAACAAATAACCTAGCATGTGAAAGCTATCATGTGAAACCGATAATAAACTATGACTCGAGGTAGGGAAGCTGGTATGCTAGCTCAGAGGTTCCTCTCAGAAACATGGCCATGATACACTCAAACCCTAATCAACACGTAATCATGTGAATCAGTTAACACTCGTTAATCCAAACTCTATCAATCCTAGCCGGCTTGCATCTCACCTTCTAGAACTCATAGAATCATACAAACATGAAAGACCAATACTTCTACAAACAGGCATAAGTTCCTAGGACAGTCAATAGAAGACTTCTGTAACTCGAGGCTATACCACAAGGTAGGAAAACATCCTAGTCCTAGACTGATCATACCTAGCGACAACAGCTATTCCATTCCCCGTCCCATGACATAACCGTCTATGAGAAACTCTACTAGGCGACCCCCTAAGCAGAGATGGCTAGTACTTAAGCTGGCTCCCTTCCCAAAGCGGAACTCTTAGGATGCCATGCCCCGACTTGGATATAAACCCACCAAGCCGGGACACAAACGCTATCAAGCGACACACTCCGTATGCTCGTTAAAGATAGTACGGCCTATCAATGTCGTGGTCCAAGCTACTCATTTAGAATTAGCATGGTCAAGACGCCATATACTCATAATTCTCTATGGGTACTTAGTCAACACGACACCAACCATATAATAAAACAGTCACGGGAAAAACATCCTATCATGTGACTAATTGCATATCAATAATAATCAAATATCATATCGCCTCATATCTACTAAGGCTAATGCATAATTAAATACAACCTCACTTGAAGACAAATCCCCGACCCGAGTCCCGCGACGGGTCATCAGTCAAATCGGGGCTGACTAGATCTTAGTTTGACCAAACCCGTTGGATCAAACCGGCTAGAATCAGAGTCTTTATCACATAGACATAAAATCAACATATTCATTACATGTTATTTTATTACTATTTCTAACATGTGAATTATCATATTATATCCAAAAACCCGCTTGACTTAAATGATAACAAATTAAACTACGACCCCGTCTTATAATTTCTAACATGTGAGAAATAATAATTTTATGAAAAACCTTTTTAATTAAATATTTTACTTATTAATATTTCTCGCTTGCTAATTATTACAAAACGCGATAAAAATGACGATAACTCAAAAACCGTCACAAGTCCCAAAGTGGGACCCACGGGCTGAGTTGGGCCGGACCCCACATGGGCCTGGATGGGCCCCACGGGCCTGTTTTGCTAAAAATGGCTGTTTTGCTTTAATTTTTCTAAAACCGATTTCTAATATTTTCCCGCATGCTTAACATAATTAAAAACCCGTCAAAACAACAACCAATCAATCAAACATCGACACAACCCAAAGACCAAAACCCGGACCCACCATGGACCAGCCCAGACCGGGTCTGAACCGGCCGGGACCGGCCGGTCTGGTCCGGTTCACCACCACCACTAATTCCGGCCACCACTTAAACAACCACCCCAAATTCCACATTAATTCTAACATGTTTTTAATTAACAACATCCATTTTTAAACAATCAAAACAACCATCAATCATACAAAAATCATGAGTATGAAGAATCATCCAAATTCATCAAGAACAACCAACATGTTATAAAATCATAAAACACCATAACAACTACTACTTAACATGTTACTAACTAAAAATCATAAAATCATAATAATATGAACAAAAACTAAAGATGAACCAAAACTAAAGAAAAACCAAAGTTATGTAACATTTATCCGTCGAGTAACTCGGAATCGTTACCTTAGCTAGCTAAAATCAAGTAGCACCAAAATAATAAGAACTAAGAACTAAGAAACCCGTCTTCTAGTCTTCTCCTAAGATATACGAGTCACCAAACTCGTCTTCATAATCTTCCCCTATAAGAAATGACAAGAAAACATTATTAGAACCTAAAATATGATTTTCCATAATTAAAGTCTTGAAAAATGATTTTGACGGAATTGAAATAAAACCGTACGGGAAGATGAGGAGCGAAGAGGAGAGTCTAGAAATATAAATTAGGATGGATTTAATTAAGAAATGAAGATTTTATGAAGGTTTTGCTCAAGAACGATGAAGAACAATTGAAGAACGACGAAGAACACGAAGAACGATTAAAGAAAGCGATATTTTGATCTTATTTTGATGTGTTGTAAAGTGAAAAGTGGTTTGTGAGTAAAGTGGGGTGAGGAGTGTCGTGTAATATAGAGCAAACTAGTGAGTTGGGTTTTGAAATTGTGGTTATGGAATTGACCCGGTATAATAATTCTATTACCGTAATTAATTAGATATTAAGTTAATTGAATTAAATATCAAGATATTATGTTATTATAATGAAAAGAAATAAAATATCAAGGCTAAGAGAGGAAGAAAAACCGTGTGGTATGGGTGATCTCGGGTCAGTTTTGTAAACGATTTGCGTAATTTTCGTTAACTGATCGATAAAGTAAATAAATATCTAGATATTATTATTAGTTTAATCAAAAGAATTAAAATATCTAATGTGAGTGGAACACGATGACACGCGCGTGTGACTCATGCCAAAGTCGAGTTTTGAATTTGTTACGAGATTTACGATGAGTCGGGAATAGTTAAATGACGTTCGGTTAAAACCGTAAAAGTTATTCTTTAAATTCCGAATACATTCAAAATAATTATATTAAATTATGATAAATCTTAATAAATCTAAATAAAAATAAATCAAAAATATTATTTTTTTAAATAAAATTTCGGTCTTCATACTTATGAGACGAGTCGGGAAAAGTCAACGGAAGTCAAAGTTGACTGAACAGTCGAGAAAAGTCGAAGATGACTTAAAAGTCAAGAAAAGTTTAGGACGACTTAAAAGTCAAGAAAAAGTAAATGACGACTTTAAAAAGTCAAGGAAAAGTCAAAGACGACTTAAAAGTCAAGAAAAGTCAAAGATGACTAAAAACGGTCTTTTCATGGAATCCCTCAAAAATTCCAAATACGAACGCGGAATTTCAAAATAAGAATCGGAACAAAAATTCCTATTTTAAAAACTTAAGTTCTACTGAAAAGGGTTAGTAAATATTTTTACTAGAAAAATCGGGTACTTTTCGGGTTGTTACCAGGAGTAATAAGCTCGAGGACACCTTATGGCTTATCGCACAACTTTCAAAACCCCGATTGGAACATCTCCTTATCGATTGGTTTATCGAAAGGCCTGTCATCTTCCTGTCGAGTTAGAGTATAAAGCTTACTGGGCTATCAAAGAACTCAACTTAGACACTAAGCTTAGCGCTGATAGACGACTTTTGCAACTCAATGAGTTAGAAGAATTTCGTTTGCAAGCTTATGAGAATTCTACGATCTATAAAGAGAAAACGAAGCGTTGGCACGACAAGAGGATAATTAAAAAAGAATTTAATGTCGGTGACCAAGTACTTCTTTTCAACTCCCGTCTGAAAAATTTTTCGGGAAAACTTCGATCACGATGGTCTGGACCATTCACTGTCACTTATGTTAGCAAGTACGGTTATGTGGAACTAATGACTAGCAATGGTGAGAAATTCAAAGTCAACGGACACAGACTGAAACTCTATTATAGCAATTCTATCATCGGATGTTTAGATATTGTCTATACGGAGCGTCCATCCCCAACCCAATGATTTCATAGGAGAATTCGTCGAGTAGGACGTTAAACAAGCGCTCCTCGGGAGGCAACCCGTGTTTTCCCTTTTTGCATTCTTATTTTTGCTTTTTCCCTTTTACGTTGTTTTGTTAGATTTCTTTGCAGATGAAAGATTTTTTGAAGAATCTATGAAGACCTTCCTTGTCAAGTCCAAAAGACTAGCTTGGGGGAGTCTGCGCTGGCTAGTAAGCTTCATTCTTCTTTCATTTTTCCTTTCTTCCCATTAAGCATCTCGTTGCATATTTAGTCTTTGTGCTCACATTGAGGACAATGTGATGTTTAGCTTGGGGGAGGGATTGCACTTTCCCATTTTGCATTTTAGTTGATCATTTTTCAAATTTTGAATAAGAAAGAGAAGATTTTAAAGAGAGATTTTAAAATTTGAACACAATTGAATGCTTTTCATGCTTTGCGTGCTTGTTTATTATGCTATCATGTTACATTTTCCCACACTTAGAGCTTTCAAAAGATAATGATTCAATATTCATTGAATTGTGCATACATGGGGATGTCTTGTACACAGTAGGCATGGAATGAATCTATAGATGAGTACGCTTGATCTTGACATTTGGCAAATTACATATATTGGAAGGTAGAACCTCCTTAGACTGGTACATCTATACCCAGTCTCATTTAGGTGTGTGTAGTTCTCCTTGTGATGTGTGTCATGTCAAAACGCATAAGTATGGTTCTCATTTCATTTCTATAAGCATTGCATCCATGATTCACTATGATTTGAAACCTTTTTCACTTTAATTTGCCCCTCAAAATAAGCCCCTTCATACAAATGCTTCACAAAATAATAGCTACAAATAAAAACTGCCTACCTTTTGAGCTAGTAGCTAGACTATGGTGTATGGGTGCTCTTTTGAGAAGATTTGTTCTTATCTGTCAAAGTGAATTTGGAGAACGAAAAATATTCAAGAAGTGATGTTCAAAAGAAAATAAAAGAAAGAAAGAAGAAAAATTGAAAATTGAAATTATAAAAAAAGAAATAAGAGAAGAAGTTGTGAGTATCTCCTCAAAATGTCAAATCAATAGAAGGAGTTTACCCTTGTTTTTCGTGTGTAATAAGCCAAAACCGTTACTTCTGGCTTCGCTATTCGTCTTGTAGGAAATTCATCGAAAGTTTGGATTGAGTATTCATTTATCATTGGTCAAATGCTAGCTCATTCTAAACCTTCACATGACCATAACTATTTGTCCACCTTTCACCCATTTCCCAAAACCTTCTTCATCTTTTTTCGGCTTCTTTTCTATGTGCATTGTGATCTTTGACTTGTGTTTTGAATTGTTTACCATATTAGACTGCGGACACATTTTCATAAGTCGTAGATAGGTGAGTGTCTCAAAAACATTTACACATAAAGAAATCACCTTTTACATACAATGAGTGTTCGAGTGTGCCGTGAGAGTCCATTTGTCAAAAGATCGTGCAAGAGCCGAAAGTCTGTAGTGAAATTCTTTGTGCTACGCCGTTATGTAAATCTCAGCCATGTTTATGTATCATTCTTGCCCACGTTGCTTTTGGGTTATGATTCATTATGTTTCCAAAGTTTTTACGTTGAGATTTGTTTCTTGATGGTATAGTAGCCAAGGCTTGCAACCTTGTCCTGGTATTGTTTGTTATGTTTGCTTGAGGACAAGCAAAGGTTTAGCTTGGGGGAGTTTGATAAGTGAATATTTGTATGATTTTAACCCCCACTTTAGCTCGGTTTTTTATGTCATTTGTGCTTTGTTAAGCCATTTTATGAGCTAATATCGTCTTCTAGGCGAATTCCTATGTTCTAACCTGTTTTGTAGGGAAAGTGACGTTTCTACGCCCTTTTTCTATATTCCCGAGCATTTGCCTAGAACCCGACGATTTGAAGAAGAAAGCTTGACCAAGTGAAAGACATTTCAAGAAGGTTCACTAATTCGAAAGAGAGAAGGAGTAAAGACGGTTTCGTAGTTGTCGGAAGATCAATCAATTAGGCGGAAGAATTTATCGCTTTACATCAAACCCTATCAACAAACCCGATTGAAGAGGTCAAGGAGGATGATGGAAGTCAAGTTAAACCAAAGGAAGATGAAACGTTAGTCAAGAGCTTCTAGATGTCCACTTACCCGATCGGGTAAGTGTGTACCCGATCGGGTATCCTTGCTGATCCGAGCATGGCGGCTTCAACCTCCTATTTTTGTCCTATGTGTTTAATGCCCGACCTCTTCTCCACGAAACTCTAATACTATAAATAGATGCTCTAGCCCCTCTTCTCAAATCTATCAATATCAATCTCCATCTCCATCTCTATCTTACACATCTTCTTTAGAATAATCTTTTCTTTTCTCTTTAGTTTTTAGTCTTTCTAGTTTAGATCATTTCTTCTTTTGTCTTTTGTTCTTAAATTATTTCTGTCCATTTCTTATCAAAACATTAGTTTAGTTCAATAAGAATTTCAATCTTGTGATCTACTTTGTTGAGTTCAAGAGTTGTAATTCAAGGTACAATTATTCTATGCAAGGGATTTCTATTATCATTATCATTTTCTTTGTTGATCGTCCCTAGGTATTCCTAATTTATCCTTTGCTTACTATCCTTTATTGGTTTCCATTTGATTGTTATTCATATCATTTAGATTCATTTTCATGTTGTTATAATCGTAGTTTCATTTCTTAGATTGTCAAGTAGCGTTGTTATTATCGCCTTATAAAGAGTCTAAATTATTGTCAAAAACCAACTAAACATGTTTATCCTAGTTTTCATTATCATCATCATCTTAGACATAAACATAATCATGAGTGAGTAGTCACCTTTCTAGGGTATAGGGTAGCCATGTTGGATTGATTAAAAGATGATAATTGGATAAAAGAAATTGTGCCTTTAAAACATTGTGTCTATGCATGTTTGGACTAAAACGATAGTTGACGATTCCTGATCAAAATCATTGACTAGTATAGAATTCTTTTCCAAGGTAGACATACGAGATTTTAATAGACAAAGCATGACATAGTGGATTATGACCTAGTAAATCGCCTAAATGCCTGCTAGACCATCTGATCTATGATTGTAATGAACACATCATTCTTACGAACGCGCAATGAATTATTTGCATATCCTAAATCCAATTTCATCAATATGTCAATCTACATGTGTGAACCTACTTCACTAGATGCTTCTCATTATTGTTAAATCATCATTTGTTTTATTGTTTTCATTTTAGTTTGCTCTTATTTTGTTTTTATTTATGTTTTTTATTAGTTTAGAATTCAAAACCCCAAAACCCATAAAATCGTTAGATAAAACTCAATTGTGAGACGACTCACATTCCATAGGAAATACCATCTCCCTGAGGATCGACCCCTACTTCCGTAATTACATTAATTTGTTATTAGCCTAGTCTGGGTAAATTATCTTTGTATTGGGCTTGCGACATGCCCGATCAAATTGCCAGAATTCTATAAGCGATCACTGCCCGACAGATTGTCCCTTACAGTCTGTCTATGTGATCGATTGGTCATCACTATGACCCTATGACACTTGAACTTGCCATCAATCGCACCACAATCTATTCACTTCGAGATGTCACCTCATATAAGTGACTATGGGCCAATAATGCAATGTTAATACATTCCACTTTAATGGGGTTCAAAATTGTCTCTACAACCCATTTAGATATAACAAAGCACAAAACAAGTTTTAGAAACTCAAACGATAAATGTGATTATCATATATGAATAATCAACACAATGTTATTGCTTCATATCATATAATCTACAGTTTATTTCGTCCATGACAATTCATGACGATCTTATTAAATGCAATAAAGGCTTGGGTAGTGAATATACCATATATTCATTTATTCCAACTTTGTGAATTGTTTTTTCCTTTTATCCAGTGTTATTCCTAATAACATGAATTCATCTACGTACATGTCTAGATCTCTATCTAGTGTTGGGCTCTTTAACTTGAAAGATGCTCCCACTCGTTATCATGTTAACTGATAGGTATTTTGGTGAAAGGATCTACCATTAACTCCTTGTAAGCCACCTTATCCTCATCATAATGTACTATGTCTCTATTTGTAGAATTTATAACGGTTGACTCTTCAATCATCCTTTTAGTTATTCGCTTCTTGTGTAACAAAAATACGCCTAGGATTTCGATAAATCCTTATAAGTTTGGAAATTTGGGTTGTGTAACTTTTACCACATATCCAAATTTTCTCTACCAAACACAAGAATGAATCCCTAGTTCTCCTTGAGAACCCTATGGATTTTCTAGTCGGCTATCCAATGACACTCATGTGGATTAATTTGTTATAGGCTTGTCATGCTCCCAGCATACAATTTATTTAGATATGTGTATGTAATGGCATACATGATTGGTATCATGTGATCAACAACTCTTAGGTTCAGTGGATAACTATGACCCTTTCATAGTGATCCCACTTTTATCAACATAAATAACCTATTTAACTTGTTGAAATAGATAAAGGCTCTTATCGATATAAGTCACCTTTCCAAATGCCAAACTAAAATCTTCTATTCCACAATAGATTTTGATTTTAGTACACATGTTGCCCTCTTTCACCCAGCATTAAAATCAAACCATTCCTTTCAAAAAGGGTAACACGAATACGTTACTCACAACGAGTGATACGTCATTCACGTGGAAAACAATTTCTCCCACTGAACTTCATGTCTTTACATGATAACTTTAACTCCCACTTAATTTCATGTTTATACATGACTTTAACTCCCACTGAATTTCATGTCGATATATGACTTTTCGACAATTTGAGTGAAACTCTTCTTATATCTTATAATTGAAAAGATCATCATAACCTCTAGGTAGATACCATAGGATTGTGTCATGTACACATCCTTTTCCAAATCCCTATTTGGACATGTGGTTCTTGTTGTGTATCTTGTACACACCTACAATGAGGTATTTCATTGATGATTCGGATCTAAGCAAAGTTACGTATTAACTTGGCTTTTGAAGACATCTACATGTCTATCCATGCAACTACAATTTGGACAACTCCAAATAAAACATTTTCTTTGCATAGATTCCATTTAGTTTCATAAGTCTCTTATGTTAGAAAATCGAATTTTAAAATTTCTAGGTGCTTCCACTTCATAGATCATAATCTTATTATATCAAGAACAATTTCTTTTGGTCTCGTCACTAGTCTAAGGATCCTAAGAACGCTTTCTTTTGGTCTCCTCACTAGTCTTGAGTCTAACCTAAGAACATTTTCTTTTGGTTTCCTCACTAGTTCCTAACTAGGTTTTCGTTGTGGCTTATTTTTCCCACTCTATCTTTAGAAGATACAACTATTTTCCATAAAGATAGCCTTATGAGCCACAACCAATTTTTTACTCATACTCGTGAGGGAGGTAGAAGTATCACGACATGACCTTAAGTGATCTACTAAAGATTTCATTGTAAAGACATCGAATCTTAGCTTCGAGATAGACTAGTTCTATAAGCTAAAGAGGTGTACTCATATTCATGTCAATTACAATCTTTATAAGTGGTGTGGCCAATTGGTTTGGTAGACTCCCTACTTTGAGTTCAATAACTCAATTTTGACTTAGTAATTGATCTTTCAAAGTGAGAATCGAATTCTTAGTCTTCTTTTATAATGATCCAATCATCATAATACTAATATGATCAATTTGAGTCAATACAATTTATGTTATTAGTGCAAGTAGAGTATGATGACAAGTTTTTAGAACAAAAAGTTTCAACAAACCGAGTGACTTGGGTTGAAAACCAAGTCACTAAATCCAATTACAACCAATGTCAATAAAACGAATTAAACAAATTTCCATGTCAAACAAGGAAATTATGAAAGTTCTAAAACAATGTCTCAAAATACATCCCAAAATTTTGACAATTCAAAATGAGACCAAGCTTCCAAAGGTCATCAATCATGGGTAGCTACCTTAGCTTCCATTGAAGAGCCTTCTTAGGCTCGCTTGTCCTTGCTTTTATCCTTGCTAGGATGCCTTAATTACAATTAAATAGGGTAAGAATCACAACTCGTATCTATATACCAAAGTTGAGATCATAACATAAACGATAGGGATAAATTACCAACTGAAACATCTTTCCAGTTTTGATATCTCCTAGATATTTAGTGCAATTTCCCTTCCAATGCCCTATTCCATTACAATAATGGCACTTGTCCTCGGTTGAGGCACCTTTCTTAGGTTTGGGTGAGCTATTCTCAATAGCTTTTTCCCTTTCCTTTGAAGGTGGAGGGGTTCTTCCTTTTACTACCACCTTTCTTGAACTTCCCCTTACTATTATATCCTTGGAGGTGCTAACATTTAGTCTCATGTCTCTCTTAGCTTGCACAAGCATCTTGTGCAATTCATGGATAGAGGTTTTCATGTTTTGCATATTGTAATTTACCCTAAACTGCACATATGCTTTGATTTTCCCCAAGGAATGTAAGACTCGGTCGATAACGAGTTGTTCGGGAATGGTCACCCCTTGCAATTTAAGAGTCTCAATATGCTCAATCAATTTGAGTACATGAGGGCTAACTTTTGGTCCTCTTTTTGGTTCATGTTGAATAATGTGGAAGCCGTCTCATGTGTAAGATCATAGGAGCTTGTGAAAAACATGGTCACAAGCTTGGCATAGATCTCATAGGCCGTGCTCATCTTATGGCACTCCCTTGAAGATCGGCCTCCATCGAGAAGATCAAAATGGTTTTGATCGCGGCGGACTCTTTGCGTGGTAAGCCTCATAGGCTCGCCTTGCGGCGGTGGTGGACCTTTCATTAGGTGTTTCGAGAGAGGCTTTGGTAAGATAACGAAACTTGTCGTCACCCTTCGTGGCCAAACGGAGTTGCATATCCCAATCGGTAAAATTAGCGCCATTCTTTTCTAACTTGCATCGATCCATGAAGGATCGAAGCCATGAGACATTTGTGAGAGTTGGAGTATAGGTGGTGGTGGACGAATTAGCATTTGCCATTGCGAATAAACAATTATGACTACAAATTTTAAAGACATAAAGGAAATGTCAACATTTATCATTTTAAATACTTGTAAACATTTTAAACAAGTTTTAACATTTAAATAGTGACCTCTACCCAACTATTATAAATGATTCCGAGATCCAAATTCATATCAACTTGGGCACGGTAAGCCGATTCATCCCTTATTAACATAATTCGGTGGATTAACTCTTTAATCGATTCTACATTAGAACTCTCGGTCGATAATATTACTTTAATATTTATCTTAAGCCCGGAACACATGCGGCTACGGTCGCGAATACTTCCGTTGAGCTCAATCCAAATTTCGAAATAATAACCTTTATTACCCCACTTACCCAACGTAACAAGTTTAGCACCCCGGTGAGCCGAGCCTACTTCATTGCGAAATTGGGATTCATGGGTTCTACATTTGGTAACGCTAGATCTCAATTATTTATTATGAAAGGTCATGTCAAATCATAATCTATCATGTTGAAGTGAACTAAATCGATGAAATAATGATTATTTTAATTGACACGGTCGAATACTCGATAAAATATGCATGTCTTGTTATGGCGATTTAGCAATGCATGCAAACATATTAAATAAAATGCACGCATAAAAATAAAACTCCTAGTATGGCCTTTCCTAGAATAGAAAATCATATAATCTATTATAAAATTTGGAAACCAACTCCTTTGGTCCCTTGAACTTCATAAGCACGCCTCCCAAGGTCACCGTCTCTTTCTCGGAACTCCTTTCTGAATGGCACCGTCTTTGGGAAACTCCGTAATAAAATAATTACAAAATATATATTACAATAATTTCCTATTATATATTTGTAAAAATAAAATAATACAATAAAAGTGTTACGAGATCACATTAAATTACAATCGAATCAATATTCCCTTACATTTCGGGCAATATCGATTAAAACTAAGGCCATACTAAGATAAAATTACATAATTCCAAATTACATAAACCAAAATATGACATTCATAAATTGTAAATATGACATTCATAAATAAAAATGCAGCATTATAATATGTATAAAACATGCTCGTCAGTGGGGGGACCCTGTCGGGCTCCTTCCCCCCCCCCCCAAAAAAAACACGAAAAGAGAGGGATTCGAACCCTCTGTACGCAGGAACATCCACAATAGATCCAGTGCGCTTGACAAGATCACCTCTTTTTCTTGTAGTTCCGGGAACTCGAATTTTAAATGCCAAATCGCCCTATTTAACGGTTTATATCGAATATAATCCGGTTTTACGGAAATGCGTGATAATAACACTTTAAAATCACCAAACAATACTTAAATCATATTTAAGTCCAAGTTAATTATCCCAACTCATTTAGGCCTCAAAAATTAGTCATCACTCATTTTTGACAATAATTCAACTTGTTGTTATATAATTGCTCATAATTAGACTTTAAAATCATATTTTAATCAAATAAATCCAAATTTAATTACAATAATTTTAAATTTTGAATTTTTAAATTTTTTTTACATTCTGGAACATTTCCATGACACTCATAATGTCAAAAATCATGGTTAAAAATTTCGAATCGATTTGAGAAAAATTGGTTACGCTTTATCGATTTTATCAAATAAAATACATAAAGCATGCCAAAAATTAATCATATTAAATTTTCAACTTTAGATCTGAAATGTGGGACATTTAAAAAACCAGGAACAATTTTCTCTTGACATGAAATTTATTTTAGCTATATTTGCTAAATTAATCACTATTTATACCATTTTTGACAACATACTAAAATTTCATAGTCATATTCAAAGCGGAAGTATTTTTAACCATTTGACCTTTATTTATTTCATTTTATCATATAAAAATCATAAATCCTACGAAAAAAGTCCAATTCACACGACATTTTACATACAGTAAGTAAAATGCATGTGTTATATTGTGTAAACATTTCAAGGTCAGAAGATAAGTCTAACTTATTTTTAGCATTTTAAACATCATTTTACTCACTAAAATGTAATAAAAATACTAAAAATCATATTTGAGCAATATAAATTTCCATAAATCATCAAAATGACCTAAAATCATATTAGGACCAGAATATATTGACATGCAAATAACTTTGTGATTTTATCTTATAAAACACAAATTACTAGTTTTCTTTAAGTTACAATAACTCGAAAAAACTAAAAATCGATTATGCATGCAACAACCTTGGCTCTTGATACCGCTTGAAAGTTTCTTAAACTCGATATTAGACACTTCTAATATCATTATATATTTAGTTTACTCTTAAACTAAATAGATCTTATGCATGCATAACTAAAATACAAATAAGGAAGAATAAATAGTTCCTTACATTGATTTAAACGGATTTTGGGCACAAAATAGGACTCCTTCCTACTTTGTTCTTGAGCTTACACTATTAGGGATGAACTCCTAGTTCTTAGTATAAGAACTCTCCAATAAGTTGCACCCAAGACTACCCCTTTAATCACTATTAAAATACTACACTAGTATGATAAGTAGTATCCCTTAAAAATCATCTAATAACTCATATTACTACACTAGTATATTATTAGAGAAATATGAACTCAAGTTTTTGTGGAAAACTTCTCTAAGTTTTCTAGTGTGAGAGTTAAGATTATAGAGAGATAAGTAAGTTTTTGCATGTATGAGATTATGACTTAAAAATAAGAGGAACAAGTCCTCTTATGCATGCTATGGACCGGCCACTCATGCTTATGGGGAAGGGTTTGCTTTCCCTTTTTGTCTTTACAAGAAGGTAGACTAGCTATAGGATTAGGTATGCAATGATGTTGTTATAATCTTGATTAGAACAACAAATAATGCACAAAACCTACCTTAATTACCTACCCATCCGGTTTTCCCAACTTAAAATGGGTGTCCATTTTATTTTTGTAATTTGTCATTTGTCACATATGTGACATGTGACATGTAACATGTAATTAGGCTTATAAATGTACATTTAACTAATTTAAATGCAATTTCGTAACAAATAATTTAGACTTAACATTTTAAGTCACATTTGATAACTACATGTAAATAAAATGGGTCATCTCATATTTGATTAATATAATCTACAACAATTTGTAATTATCAACCAATTTTGCTTATCTCAAATGTTTCATAAACATAATGCATTCTTAGCAATATACCAATTAAATTACCAAAATGAATCTTATTTAATCATATTACAATAAGATATAATTCTCACTATAGACTTGTTCAAATTAAGGGATTAATTAATCTATATCGCTATACAATTAATTAATGTACATGATTAGGGGATTGTCCTTTAGGTGTGACCTCAAGGGATCAACTGATCACCACCGTCATACGACAGTAACGTGAAACTCAATTGAGCCAATCATTACCGATTTATGTTGACCAGTTGACTATAATATTTATCATCCCTTTTGTATTCTTATTATCGAGATTTAATTATGTGATCGCACTATTGTTGAGGATACTTACTCCAACAACTTATTCTTGATAGTCACCTTATTCAGCTCACGATAATCGATGCATAATCGCATGCTACCATCATTCTTCTTAACGAAGAGAACATGAGCACCCCAAGGCGAAGCACTCGGACGAATAAAACCCTTATCGATCATGTCCTCAAGTTGCTTCTTAAGCTCTTGTAGCTCAGCTGGCGCCATACGATAAGGAGCTTTCGAAATGGGACCAATACCAGGCAACAAATCAATCGAGAACTCCACATCACGCTCAGGTGGAATACCAGGTAGATCCTCAGGGAAAACATCAGGAAACTCTCTAACGATGGGAATCTCCTCCAACTTAGGTTCTGCAGACGCATCACAAACACTACACAGATAGATCTGATGACCCTTTCTACCCATGCTCACCATCTTCATAGCAGATACCCATTTCACATTTGGCGTTACACTAACACCCTGATATGACAATCTAGCACCACTAGGACTCTTAAGCAAAATATTCTGGTCTCTACACTGAAATCTAGCATCATAACGAGCTAACCAATCCATCCCCAAAATCACATCAAAATCTCCTATGTTAAATTGGACAAGATCAGCTGGAAGGATCGCTCCTACTATAGTGACAGGAACGTCCTCGAATAGAACAGAACAAGAAACAATCTCACCCGTAGGGAGGGAAATTGCGGCATTGACAAATGAGGAAGGGATAAGTCCAGCAGGGACGACAAAGGATTCGGATACAAAAGACATTGATGCACCCGTATCGAATAAAACAAAAGCAGGTAAAGATTGGACCAGAAAAGTACCGGTAACCATATCTGGATTAGCCTCAGCCTCTGCACGACTCATAACGAACACTCGACCAGTCTTCGGAGCATCAAATTTCGGCTTCTGGGGACAATCGATAGCCTTGTGTCCCGGAGCTTTGCAAGTGAAACAAGTGATAGGATCACCAGTACCACAATACTTACCCGGATGGTAAGCCTTCCCACACTTGAAGCAATCCATACCTCTCCTAGCTTGACCCTGATCGCGCGAAGCATACGGACGAGCCTCAAACTTTTGCTTCTTTCCGAACGACTGATAGGATTTAGGAGCAACATACGGCCTCTTCACGAACTTGGTCTTTGCATTTTCCTCAGCATCATTAGCCAGAACGGAATCATAGATGCTGAGAGCACGATCATAAGCTTGCTGGAACGAAGTCGAAGGAATGCCAGACATAGCAGTCCTGACCTTGGGAGCCAAATTCTTCTCATAGCGACGAGTCCTCGAAACCTCGTCCAAAGCCACAGAAGTAACAAATTGTGATAGCCTCACAAATTTATTGGTGTACTCCTCAACAGTCATCGAACCCTGAGACAAACAAAGGAACTCTTGCTCCTTTTGCCATCTCAGCTCTTCAGGATAGAATCTCTTTTTCAGAGCTTCAGAGAAAACAGCCCAGCCAAAATCCGGCTGAACCTCCAAACTAGCTCTAGCGACAGTTCACCAGTTCTCAGCCTCATCCTTCAGGTAGGAGGTAGCTGATACGGCTGTTGCAACCCTATCAAACATAAAACCTAACGGTCTAAAAAAAATGCAGTAGAGGCAGTCGGGTGTCGAATCCACAGAGAGAGGGAATCCTATAACTTGCTAAGTCTGTCAAAGTATCGGAATTGGGGGTTTTGTTTAATTGATTTCCTAACACTACAAGAGAAAAGGGGAAAAGAAATAAAGAGTGAAATAATAGATAGGAGAAGAACTAGGATCGTCGGTTCCCCATGGCATCTAGGGTCAGGATTAAAATCAAAGTAAAGCCTAAACAGGTTTGTGGGTAGTGAAAAGGTCCTTTCGGTCCGCTATTCGCCCTAAGATATACTAACTTAGCTCTCGCCCTCATTAGCATAATCCCAATGTTCATCACTGATCTTTCCTTTTCCAATCTCTCGATCTAGGTCAAGGGGTTATCAAGTCAGTCAATTGAATGCGTCGACTCAAACAGTTAAAAGCTATTAAATGTGATGATTGCATCCAAACCTAATTTAAAGACTACTAATCAATTCATCTTACCTAAGCCACGGTTCCCCTAAATCCTAGCAAAGGAATTAGCTACGCATAATAGAAAGAACAACAACAACAATAATAAATAAGAAACAAAAAACCATAGAGAAATAACTAATTGAATTCAAGAACAATAATACCCGAATTTGAAAGAGGAAGAAAGTCAGAAGAAGTCCTCAAATTCCGATCCAGAAATCAAAATAAAAGATAAAGTCTAGGGTAAGAAGTTATGTCCCTTCCTCCCGTTTTTCCAACCTTCAGTAAAAATGAAAATAACAAATTACAAGGCGTCCATTGCTTAACACACTATCTCGCGAAGCCCATTAGCATGGAACCTCTCGATCGAGCAAAATATGCTGCCCAAAGTACTCGATCGAGGAACGTGTGAGACAGGAACACTCGATCGAGTAACCATAGTGCTCGATCGAGTAAACGTCCAAAGCCAGCAGCTCGATCGAGCAGAACAACGCTCGATCGAGGTCTTCTAATTAATAGAGTAGTCGATCGAAGGCTTTTACACCTCAAACGAATGTTTTGCTCATGGATTTAGTTTTTCCATTCCTTCAACACGACTTCATGCATTCCGAGACACCAAGATTCCTTTCCGACTCACTTATGCATGCTTGAAGAGCTACAAAATAGCTAGTTTTCCGTCATTCTGGTCCATATCTGCAAATATTACAAAACAAACCAAAGTAGACTATTCGGGGGACATTTGTAGTAAAACATTACTAAATAAGCATGGAAATGCGTGCTAACATGGCCTAAAAGGTCTATATAAAATGCACGCATCAGTAGCAATGTTCACCTTCTGACCATCAGGACACTCAGTAGCAAGAAATAGCTTCTCGATCTCCCGAATCCAAGCTTCCAAAGCAGTAGGATTATTAGCACCATCATAGATAGGGGGACGGTGTCGAGCAAAGCGGTCAAACACAGACTGCTGCGGACGGTTGTTGTTGTAGTAGTTGTTGTTGTTGTTGTAGAGATGAGTAGTAAAACCCTGAGCCATAGATGCTTGTGCATCCTCGAGTCTTCTGATGCGTTCGACATCGGCCTCATTACCATTTCCGTTTCTAGAGCGCACCATCTATAAAACAGAAATTTGTTTTCTAGTGGTAAAACTAAGAACCACTTCAGGTAACTACTCATACACTCTACACATGTAACCAACTAGTCCTTATTGGTTTCTACCCCATTTACTCTTACTCATTTACTAATCCATTTAATTTAGTTATTCACTAAGCGAGAGTTGGAGGCGTGTTCGCTCTGATACCAACTGTAACAACCCGGATTTTTAAAAACAAAAGAAATACCTTAATAATAAATAATCCATCAGAGTACAAAGATGAATAGGGTCAAGGTGGCGGAAACACCTGACCAATCCGGATCGATACTCAAATCCAAAACTAAACTAATACATTGTTAATAATCCTTAACTTAAATAAATACCTAATAAATTATTCTTCTTGCCACAAGTCTTCCCAGCACAACATCCAGACAAGCAACAACCAATTCAACCTGAGAATGGGGGGTTGACAATCAGTCGGGAGTAACTAGGTGCTCTCCCAGTCATGTTTACAACAGGCTGAATTAATAACAATCTATAACAACCGATAGTAATCATAAATGACATCTGAAGCAATTTAATATGACGTGCAACCAAACTTACTATGACATCATCATTTCCAATGCAACTAGACAAACCCCTAGACCATGAACACTAACTCGACCCAAAAGTGACACATGATCCATAGCAACATAAGGCACAATGCTAGCAACAAAGCATAGTGAATAGAGCGAACGCCTGTTAGAGCGTATAACCACTGCCTATAACTTGACAGAGCGTATCACCACTGCCTCTAACGGTTGTGGAGCGTATCACCACTGCCTCCACGATACTATGTATATCGTATCACCACTGCCTATATGCCTAAGACCTGGCCAGACCTCTCGATGCATTAACTGTACATCGAACGACACTCGGGACCCAGAGCATTTAACTGATGTCTCTGGCCACCCCCAAACATAGACCAAATAAACCTCCGAAGGGCGGCTCTTGATTCATTCCGATAGTATTTAACTGATACTACCGTCATCTATTCTAACTAAGCAACAAACAAATGCACAGTTTAATTGACTGTACAAAACATGCGTGAACAACATCACGACTCAACTCAGTAGAACAGTTTAACTGATTGTCCCACCGTAACTCATAGAATAGTTTAACTGATTGCTCTACTCCTCAAAGAATAAGAGTAACCAAGATAATATGAAAACATAGTATTATAGTTCAACTAACCATAACACCACACATAAGCAAGCACATATAACCAAAGGTTATAGTATCTTGACTTATAACATAACACCTCAAAGGTCATGTTATAGTTCGAGCTACCATAACACCAAACACAGAAGCATATAACAACTCGATTTTATAGTACCTCCTACTATAAACTTCACTTAACCCTAGTGAAGTTATAGTAACTTCAGCTATAACCTTCACTCAATTTTAGTGAAGTTATAGTAACTTCAGATATAACTTTCATTCAACTTTAGTGAAGTTATAACACCTCAACTATAACCTTAGTTAAGCGTGTCATGTTATAGTATCATCAAGTATAACCTTCACTTAACTTCAGCAAAGTTAAAGTACCTTCAGCTATAACTTTCGCCCAACTTTAGTGAAGTTATAGCACTCCAAGCTATAACTTTATACGTGCGAGGTTATAGTATCATCAACTATAACTCTCTTCCGTCACAGGTTAGTCCTCTATAACACCATCACCGAGGGGTCGACTCCACGGTACAAACCGCCAAGTCACCACAACGAGTCTTGTTATATTACACCGCACCATAACGTCACTTTCAAAGTTATAGCTCAAATAGGTATAACTAGGGTAGCTTACATGCAAATTTATAGTTTAATATGCTATAACCTTAACGATGTAAACCATAACCCTAATTTCTCAACATAAGCAAACCCTAGCCTCTCCCGCAAGGAGGAGGCCGAAACCCTAGGCCACATCAACCTCACGGCCGCGCCACCACCAACAACGCTAGGGTTCGCGCACCAAATAAATAATTGAAAATAGGATAACAACATAAATATTAAATGCAATTAAACATGTGAATCATAAGTATAAATAACCACACAAACAAATAATCATACAATCAATCATTATACCATGTTAATAATTCACTTTCTGTAAACACAATTAAAGGAAAACACCTCGTTACCTTTTTAGCGTAAAATCTACGATAAATCCTCTTCTAGAATGTAACAATCTTCCTCCGGATTGTCCACGAAGCCTTCACCATCATTATCAACACGTGCCAACAATAACAATAATCCTAATTAATAATCTAGCGCATAAAACTACGAAAAGATGGAAATAAAATATAAAACTTACAACGATTGAAGAATAGATTGGCTAGGATCGATCTAGGAACGAAGATGAATGATTAATGATGAATAAATATGGAAGAAGGGGCACGAAACCCTAGGGGAAGGCTGCCTCCACACGGCACAAAGGGAGGAAGGAGAAGAGAGAATTAAGTTTAGGGTTTTCAAATAAAAGAAAGGGAAGGTGCTGAGGTTTAGCCTGGTATTTATAGAGAAGCTAATGGGCACTAGGGTTTAACTAGAAAATAGGCCTAATAAGAAATAATAAGGAGGATTTGGCCCAACAATGAAGTTATACTAACATTAGGCATAACTTAGACTAATAAAATAAGGATTTCCGAGAAATAATTAATTAATTCGAATAAAATAAATAGCGGAAATTCTAGGGTGTTACAGAAATATATCGCGACTAATTCCAAAATTGAATATTCAAACTTATGTAGAGTTTGCTTGATATTGTCCTCAACCTAAAGTGTGAGTATATGAGAATTCAGATCGAATGATTTTTCTTGCTAAACATTTGAAATTAGCTTATGATCCAGAAGTACCATAATGATTAGAATATGTATTGTAAATCTAAGATGAGAATGTCAATTCATACAATAAGATAATTTAGCAAAGAAAATAATTGAATATATTAAGTTAATCATTATTCAATAATGAGCTGGTTTTGTTGAAGAGGTCCAATATATGGATAACCGTTACAGTATTTTTCCTTTCGACTAGGTTTTGTTTATTCTAATGGGATTTCCTAGCAAGGTTTTAACGAGTTAGCACTATAAGCGCATTTTTACGCTACAATATGACCATCCTGATTGTTGAGATGGAAATTATTCTAGACATATAATATTATGTTAACTATAGTAAGAATTGAAGTTATATCCTATCAGAATTGCGAATGTATTATTTAAAATGAAGATCCAAGTGTCATCATAAATGACTACATCCAGATTTTAAGTTCTAAAGAAATATGAAGATTGAAGTTATCAAGATTTGAAGAAATCAAGTATATTAACTACGACGAGTTCTTCTGACAACCCGCGCGAATGCAGAAATAAAACATACAAGCATGTGATTTAATTAGCGGAAAATAAGGTATTTTAAAAACCTTTTTACATGCAAATAGAAAATACGAGGAGTGTCAAATATTACAAACTAAAGTATGAAATACAACAAAGAGACGAAGTCTCTCAAAATGTTATCCAACAACAAAGTTATAAATCGTGTAGAGGTGTTTCAATCCTGGGACCACGCCCGCTAGCTCACACCCAAACCCAAAATACCACAAGCAAAAAGCCATCCAATCAAGTAACCTGTTCATCCATGAAAAACATGAACGCCACAGTCAGTGGGGAGTAACTCCGGGTTCTCCCAGCCATATCACATTAAACGTACATAAAAGGAAATACAAAAGTAGAAGCATGCATATATAGATATACATGTGAAATACGATAAGGATAGATAGGCAATTCAATATATAATGATAAGAGCATATGAAGTACAATCCGTAACCATCATGATATAGATAGACTCGGGGAAGACACTCTTAGGCAACCGAATACGCTCACTAGGGCTTACATCTCACCGTTAGCGGTATAAGTTTGATAAGATTGAGACTCGACAAACAAACCATGCCAAGTCACCCAATGATCACGAATAATCAATCATGTAATCATCCATCCAAACATACCAATACATTGACGACATCTCTCACGGTAAATGCCACACACTAGCACCGTGTACATGCAAGTATGATTAAAAAGCATCCACGGGATAAAACATTCCCTGAACGCATACACGATTCATTTCATTTCGTATATGTAGACTAATTTACTCCTGGTAGAACGACGATAATAATACGGTCCTAGTCTAAATCTGGCCAGACTCCCGGAATCACATTTTCCGATTCGACATGCGATGACATTTCGCATCCAAGACTCGGTCAATCATAGACGCCGAGTACCCCAAATTCGGTCGACATTCACGAAAGAGGCGGAAAAAAGCACAAGCCTCATAACAAGCGGTACGCTACTTGCAGTTGACACCACCTCGCAAGTACACAACATTTGACGGCCGGGTCGATCAACGCAAAGCGTTCGCCTCCCAACAACGTCGTCATATGCCCACTAACACATGCAATTAAGCAGTAAGGATACACTGCCCGTTCCGACATTCCAGCCTTACGAACGTGGAGGTAGCCAAGGGAATGAGAGTACAAAGCACATAGGAAATTAGTGCTCAAATCGTAACATTTGTAAAAATCGACTCAAAGTGGGACATACCAAAAACCGTCACAAAACATGAGAATAGGGAGTTATATAAATTTAACTAAGATAAAAATGAATCAATACATGATACATAAGCATTTGAACAAGTTTATGAAGCATAATAAATAAGAAACATAGATCCCCTCTCCAAAACAACGTGTTTGGAAACCAACTAAAACAAGGGTCCACTTCAAACGGTCATAACTAGAGTTCTAGACATCTAAATGCAGAAACTCCAAGTAGAGGTGATATCTTATCCTATTAAGGTTCCAACGGGTTGTCACAAGCCCAAAACAAGCAAGTAACGAAAGAGATATGATCATTTTACGAAAAGGGGCAGTGCAGGAAAACTGCAGTCGACTTGGGAAACTGGCAGCAAGCAACGCTGCCAGCGTCCAGGGAACGCTGCCAGCATCCTGGTCTGGCAGGCACGGGTCACACGAATTTCACAATTTCACGAAGGCATAACACAAATATCATCTATCATCACAAATCATCAATTCTCATATCAATTATCAACTAACAACAACCATCATCAACAACACAAATCCTAAGATTACTAATCATATTCTAAATACGATTTCTAACATAGAAAAACACATAAAAACACGTAAATTATATCGAGTAACCCTTCACCGTTACCTTTATGCGTCTTTAAATGATTTCTAAACCTTCCTCCAGTAGATAGTAATCTTTGTCGGGGTCTAGAAAGTCTCCACCTAAACAAAGACGACAAAAGATGAATATAATTTACCTTTGAGAAAGACGCATAAATTGAAAAGCGAGAAAGACGGTAATTTTATTACCAATACGGATAGAGGATGATGAGAGAGAAGGAATAAGACGAACTTTGGTGAATTTGAGCGAGTAACGAATGAGTAGCGATGATTTAGAGTTGGATCAAATATGGAGGCTAGGTTTTGGGGTTTACTTGGTGAGGAAGAAGAAGACGATTGAATGAGGGAGTTAGGGTTGTGAGGGAGTATATGAAGGAGTAAGTGGAAATATCATGAGAAAAGTCCAAAAACGTCTTAAGACGTAACTTACTCGAAAACTCGCGTGAAGTCCAAATACGAACTCGGAAATTCTAAATTAGACACGGGAAATCAGATTCTAGTCTAAAACTAAAATTCGCTGAAAAGTATCCGTATAATATTTTTACTATAAAAAAAGGGTACATTTGCGGGTGTTACAGTTCTATTCAATGAACGAGAAGTTACGCCAACGTAAGGATCATTTCAAGATATATCAAGTTATGTAATCATGAGGGGGGGGGGTGTAAATACGTGTTACACTCTTTTCCCTCAACCATGATTTTTTCCACTAGGTTTTTTCTGGTAAGGTTTTTAATGAGGAAACTTCACCGTCGTATTTACAATTATGGACATCCAAGGGGGAGTATTGTGAAACTTATTGTGTGGATGCCCATAAGTCACAAGTATTATGAATGTCTTTAAATGTCTTTCAATGTAGGATGTTTCTAGACTTGTCCATCTACTTTCCGAGGACATAACTCTCATTTATATACACCCCTTTATGCTAATGAGAAATACACAACTCCTCACCTTCTCTCACTCACTTCTTTATATTTTATAACAAATTGATCATTTTCAAAACTAGATCAAATATACGGATTATAATGAAATTATAACTATATGAATTTCTAGTCATAAATGAAATTGCATAATATAAAGCAAGAGATTAAGAAATAACCTTCAGTCCTAGCAAAAGGCCTAAGAACAAATATCAAAGTAGGTATTCTCCTAATCGTTGCACCCAAGATGGTTCAAGAAATGCCTTCGTCATGCTAGAACGAATACCCAAAAATTACTTCTAATTTTGTGTGTATAGTGATGATGAATATGGAGATGAATGAGAGAGTTAAAAATCAGAATTTTTCTTCTCTTTATTACCCTTGTGCCGTCAGATTAGGAGTCAATTAGGGTTTTTAGAAAAACAGAATTTTCTCCCTTTATTACTCCCTTGTGCCGTGAGATTAAGAGGAAAGAAGGGAAAAATTATCTTGTTTCCTTATTTCTCTCAACCTATATTAGGTAGTTATCATATCATTTAATATGTACATAATGTAATATGTATTCTAATTATTACTAGTAATGGATCGTCATATAAACCGAGTAATGCCGGACCAATACACTATAATAATATCGTGTAATACATATCCGCCAACTTAAATATAACAGTTTACATTTAGTTTAGACCAACATTATATACATTGATTAAATATAACATTTTACATTCAATTACCAGCTAACATTATTTAATCGTTATTAAATAATCGTATCATCATTACATTGACTAATCTTTTAGTCAAATACATCGACTAACCTTTTAGTCATTTGATAAGGCATCAATATGATTATTTTCTCAAATAATCACATCTCTCAAACACATCCTTTAGGTTTGACGTTTAGGGATCAGTTGATCACCGCCATCTGTATGACAATAATGTCAAACTTATCTAGCAAGCCAACCGTTATCGATAAGCGTTAATCAACTGATTATAATACAAAGTATACCCTGTGAACCTTAGCTGTTATCACACTAACTGTAACAACCCGAAAAGTACCCAATTTTTCTAGTAAAATTTCTTAAGGATACTTTTCAGCAAGGTTAAGTTTTTAAAATAGAATTTATTGTTTCGAGTCGTATTTTGAAATTCCGAGTTCGTATTTGGAATTTCTGGGAGATTCCATGAGAATCTCGTTTTTAAGTCGTCTTTGACTTTTCTTGACTTTTAAGTCGTCTTTGACTTTTCTTGACTTTTAAGTCGTCTTTGACTTTTCTTGACTTTTTAAATCGTCATTGACTTTTCTTGACTTTTAAGTCGTCATTAACTTTTCTTGACTTTTAAGTCATCATTGACTTTTCTTGACTTTTAAGTCGACTTTGACTTTCGTTGACTTTTTCCGACTCACCTCGTAATTTTAAAGACCGAAATTTTATTTTGAAAAATAATAAATTTAATTTATTTTTATTAAGATTTATTTGAATTTATGATAAATTAATATAATTATTTTGAATTTATTCGGAATTAAAGAATAACTTTTATGATTTAACCCCAAACGTCATTTAACTATTCCCGGGTCAACTTAAGTCCCGAAACCCGACTTTGACAGGAGTCATACGCCCCATGTCACTTTTTTTTCCACTCATATTAGATCTTTTAATTAATATGATTAAACTAATAAAAATATCTAAGATATTTGTAACTTTATCGGTCTGTCACTTAAACTCCGCAAATCGCTTAAACAACAGACCCGATTTCTCACCATTTCACACGTCTCTTTTTCCTCTCTTAAAGCTTGATATTTTTCTTTCTTTTGATTACTATAACATAATATCTAGATATTTGATTTAATTAACTTAATATTTAATTAATTACCGTAATATAATTATTAAACCCGAGTCAATCCCGTAACAACAATTTCAAAACCCGACTCCATATTTCTTCTATATCTACACGGCTCACTCACCACATTACTCACTAACAACTTTTCATTTTACAATACATCAACTTAAGATCTAATTAATCGTTCTTCGTCGTTCTTCATTCGTTTTTCGTCGTTCTTGAGCAAAATCATTATAAAACCTTCATTTCTTATTCAAATCCGTCCTAACTTATATTTCTAGAATCTCCTCTTCGCTCTCCATCTTCAAGTACGGTTTATTTTCAATTCCGACAAAATCATTTTCAACACTGTAATTATGGAAAAATCAAGTTTTAATTCTAATAAAGTTTTTCTTGTCATTTCTTATAGGGGAAGATTTTGAAGACGAGTTTGGTGACTCGTATATTTTAGGAGAAGATTAGAAGACGGGTTTCTTATTTTTCTTTACTTCTTATTTTGGTGCTAATTGATTTTACTAGCTAAGGTAACGATTCCGAGTTACTCGACGAATTAATGTTACATACCTTTTGTTTTGTTCATATTATTGTTATTTATGATTGTTGGTAATAGCATGATAAGTAGTAATGATTTGTATGTTGTATGGAAATTTTATGACATGTTTTGGTTCTTGACATATTTGAATGATTTGTTTATAATCATGATTTTTGGTATGGATGGTTGTTAAAATGATTGTTTGATAATTAAAGCATGTTAGAAATAATTTAGAGTGGATGTTGGTGGTGGCCGGTGGTGGCTGTTTTGGTGGCTGGAAAACCGGTCCAAACCAGGCCGGTTCAGGCCGGTTCAGACCCGGTCCAGCCCGGTCTGGTTGGTCCGTGTTTGGTCTTTGTGGTTTGTGTCGATGTTTGATTGTTTTGTTGTTGTTTTGACGGGTTTTAAAGATGTTATGCATGCGGGAAATATTAAGAAACGGTTCTTAGAAATGATGAACAAAACCGGTCCAAAAATGAACCGTGGGTCCCCTTGGACTTGTGACGGTTTTTGAGTTATTGCTATTTTATCGTGTTTTGTAATATTTTGCAAGTGGGAAATTTTAATAAGTAAATTATTTAATTAAAAGCTTTTCAATATATTATTATTTCTCACATGTTAGAAATTATAATACGTGATTGTAGTTTAATTTTATATCCTTTAAGTCAAGCGGGTTTTCGTATGGTTTTAATAATTCACATGTTAGAAATAGAATGAAATAACATGAAATGAGTGTGATATTCTTATGTTCAAGCCTCGATGGCTAAGACTCTGTTTCTAGCCGGTTTGATCAAACGGGTTTGGTCAAACTAAGATCTAGTCAGCCCCGTTTTGACTGATGACCCGTCGCGGGACTCGGGTCGGGGATTTGTCTTCAGGTAAGGTTTTATTTTAATGAATGAATGAATAAGCCTTAGTAGATATGAGGCGATATGATATTGAATATGATTTGTATGCAATTAGTCACATGATATGAAGTTTTTTCCGTGACTGTTTGATTGTATGATATATGTTGTGTTGACTAAGTACCCATAGAGAATTATGATTATATGGCGTCTTGACCATTCTAATTCTAAATGAGTATCTTGGACCATGACATTGATAGGCCTTACTATCTTTAACGAGTATATGTTCACTGCTTGATAGCTTTTGTGTTCCGGCTTGATGGATCTTCAAGTCGGGGCATGGCTGCCATTGCTTCCACTTTGGGGAAGGGAGCCAGCTTTAGTACTAGCCAACCCTTTGGTGGATCTCCTTAGGGGTACTCATGTGATTGTATCATGGGTCTTGGATGCGATGGATCTTCGCATTTCTCTGGGTCTGCGCAGTCGAGGTTTAGGGTTGAGTCGTATCTTGGACATGTTATTAGGGTAACCTCTGAGCTAAGATATGTGCTTTGGATCTGGGCCATGTTATTAGTGTAACCGCTGAGCCTAGATGTGTGCTTGGTAATTGGGCCATGTTATTAGCGTGACCGCTGAGCCTAAATATTTAAATATATATCCTACCTCGTGGTATAGACTCTAGTTCCAGAATTCTTCTAAATCTATCGATGGTCCTAAGACTTATGCCTGTTTATAGAAGGATTGGTCTTTCATTTTTGTATGATTCTATGAGTTTTAGAAGGTGAGATGCAAGCCGGCTAAGATTGATAGAGTTTGGATTACCGATTGTTAACTGATTCACATGATTACGTGTTGATTAGGGTTTGAGTGTATCACGGCCATGTTTCTGAGAGGAACCTCTGGGCTAGCATACCAGCTTCCCTACCTCGAGTCATAGTTTATTATCGGTTTCACATGATAGCTTTCACATGCTAGGTTATTTGTTAGTTATCTGTTTCATAACATGAAAAGCATATCATATATGTTTAAGTTTTGTATTTTCCATATACATTGCTTTTATGTTATTCATGTTTCATTAAACTCGACATTTCTTGGCTGGGAGAACTCGGAGTTACTCCCCACTGACTGTGGCTTCCGTGTTTATATTTAATGCGGTTGGCAGGTTTGTGATGCATCCTTTGGGTACATTGACGAGCTAGCGAGCGAAGTATTTACCTTGGACCTATATTCGGTTCTTAGATTGTATATTATTATACACTCTTTTATTTCCGTATTTATACGGGAGATATGTCTCCCGTCTTGTATAATTCTTATGTATAATATAAATTTTCTTTTGGTAATGAACCTTTTTATTTATCACACCCTTCGTTATGTATTTAAATTATTTTTTTTCTTTCCGCAAATTTGAGGGTGTCACAGTTGGTATCAGAGCATTTTTGCTCCCGACGCACGTTTGTGTACCCGTGTATAAATAACTTGACCTGAATAAAATAATAAACTTGTGAGATAGAAGGGTAAGATGGGTAGATTAGGATTTAAGTTGTAGTCTCTTTGTTCTTGCTAAATGATAATTACTAATCTGTGTTTTTATTTTGCAAGATGCCTCCGAGGATTGACAACACTATCTTAGCAGCTCTTACCGTTATTATCCAAAACCAGCAAAACCAGCAAAACCAGCAGGCAAATCCGATTCCTACTCCTATTCCTGACCGTGAGAGACACGGGAGTTATACGTGGGTTGCTTCACAGCTATCGAGGGGCCAAGCCAAAACCTACGATGGCGAAGTTGATCCCGTTAAGCTTTCTGAGTGGTTACGAGATATGGAGAAGAGTTTTTCTCTTTATGATGTCCTTGAAGAGGACAAGGTCCGTCTTGCTTCCCACTTTTTAGTGAAGGAGGCAGATCAGTGGTGGACTCTTTCAGGTCCTACTGCTAAGTTGGAGCCTAATTTTGGGTGGACTCGTTTCCGCGAACTATTGGAGACGAGGTTCTATCCGGATGAGTTGAGACAGCAAAAGCTGAAGGAGTTTATGGACTTTAAGCAAGGAGTTCTTTCTGTTCAGGAGTTCACTACTCAGTTCAACGAGTTGGCTCATTATGCCACTCGACTTATTTCGAGAGAGGAAGACAAAGCTTTCTTTTACTTAGGAAAGCTTTCTCCCCAAGTAAAGGGAAAGATTAGTAGGGGTTCTACTTCTTTTGTCTCGATTTACAATGATGCTTT